>JASDQU010100741.1:743699-778165 GCA_032191745.1 Picea mariana | reverse complement strand
AGTGACATTCAAGTGGGTATGTAACATTCATGACTTTAGGTTTGAATTCACGTTACAATGGGTTTTCTATCCATATTACTATTGACAACATAATCGCCATATCTCATAGTTATAGTCCTTGTATTCATAAAAGACTGAAAGAGTCGCTTGATGTAATGTCTGTAAATGTCTATCAACTTACTGTACTAGATAAATTTCCATCAGGGTTTTGATTCTTAGTGAATATTTCAATGTAGAATTTTCAGTTATCTGTGTGATGAAAATGGCCTATGGCCAAACTTATGTAGTCCATTCCTATTTYGAACTATCTACTAAAWWTKTTYTGAGTATTTTACTTCTAATTTGTTTGATTTTGTCCYTTCTTCCAATATWTATTTTTTTGTYCATMTARATACGRMCTTGYTTGCYAGGTGCTTGGGGATTGTATAGAAGATTGACCCGAGTTAAATTGTATAGAAGTTAAATGTAATAGCCTAGTTAAATTAAGAACCATGTATTTTATTTTTATTTTTATTAAAGTTTCTATGTTTTGTGTGCAGGTTAAGCGGAGGGGAAATTGAGCTGGGAACGTGGCCCTTAAGGCTCTAGTGTTTCAACTATAGCTCTGATACCAAATGTAAAGACCAGTTTTAAATTAACAGCTAGTAATTCTATCAAATGTACAGTAATTTCCATAAGCTTTATAAAGAAATAAAATTTCCAAAATTTTCTCAACACTTACGCAAGTAAAATTTGTCAATGAGTAATAAATCTAAGTAAAACAATCCATAAATTTTAATTTAAATACCTTCACTCTGATGCTATCCACAACTTGCTTCCTTAACTTGCTTCCTTAGCTTGCTTCTTTAGGACACCACCCAAAACCGACCTCCCTGCCGACTAGTTAGCTTCTAGCCCTAGGATATCAACGGATATCCTAGCCCTCCGAGCCCAAAACCTCCAGCAACCCCCTGGTGCACTGTAAATTCCACTTTGTCAATACCACTCACAAAATTCCTCCCTCTGTCCAATACTCAGAGCTCTCCCAAAATCCTTCTTTACTCCTCCCCAATGAAAAATCGATCCCCTCTCAACTCCTTTACCCCCCCTTATTCCTCCTTCACCACCTTTCCTACATTAATTCCTACCTAACTGCTTTATTACACCTTATCCCCCCGTCGTTAATACCCTTATCCCTCCTTCATTAGTTATCCTAATGTATTGAATACGTTATCCCTTGTGGGATACGTAACTCAATTTAAATATTATATTTTATTATCCACCTCTTATTTAATACTTTATTAATTAATGAATTAATTAATAATCAAATTAATCATTAACCATCATGAACAACTATTTTAATAATAATCAATTAGAAATGTTATTTTAAGACATAAATATAGTTTAGCTAATCTTTTTAGGATTATATTATTAAATTAGTCATCTTAATAATTAAGGGTCGTTACAATAGGAGAAAAAGGAATTCGAGCTATGCGTAACAAAGGTATGGTCAAAGACTTTCCTAAATTTAATTTAAAAGTTGACTTTTGTGAACATTGTATATATGGAAAACAAAGTCGGGTGGGCTTCCCATCTGGAGTGACAAGGGAAAATGGGATTCTAGAGCTAGTTCATAGTGATGTGTTTGGCCCTGTTACAATGCCTTCAGTTGGTGGATCCCTATATTATGTCTCCTTCAAGATGATTTTTACAACAAGACATGTATATATTTCCTTAGGAAGAAATAAGAATTTTTTGATAAATTCAAAGAGTCTAAATCTCTTGTAGAAAACTAGACAGATAAGAAGATTAAGGTGTTGAGGAGTGACAACGGTGATGAATTCTATGGAAAATAATTTTATCAGTTCTGCAAGCGGCGTGGATTAGCATGCCAAAATACCATACCATATACCCCACAAAAAAATGGAGTTGCTGAGAGAATGAATAGAACATTAATGCACAAGGAAAGGATCATGCTTATTGGTGTTTGGCTCACACAAGAATTATAGGCGAAGGTAGTCGACATTGTTAAATATCTATTGAATATGTCCCCTTCATCCATGCTAGTTAACAAGAACCTGCATGACATATGGTTAGGTAATAATCCTTCGGTTTCACATATCAAAGTGCTTGGTTGTGATGCATTTTTTCATTTTCTCGACGAAAAGAGGAGGAAGTTGGACAAGAAGGAATTCACATGTATTTTTACTGGCTATAATGAAGGAATGAAAGGATATAAGCTCTAGGATCCTACATCAAGAAAAACCATGTACAATTGAGATTTGGTCTTCAGAGAAGTTAGAACTAAGTTCAAGCATGAAAAATTTTCTTAGAATGAGAATAATCTTGAGATGGTGTAGTTTGAACGAAGGAATGAAGAAGATGATTCATATGAGTCGACTGAATCAAAAGAAGAGGTGGAAAAAATGACCCCGGTTGTAAGAAGGTCAGAAAGAGTAATAAAACTAGTCGAAAGGTATATTTTGATTGACATCCATTCCACATTTGTGTTAACTTCCACCAATGATGAGCCTAAGTTAGTCAAGGAGGCAGTGGAATTCATAGAGGGAAAACTATGGAAGGATGCCATGGTTGAAGAGATTGAATCCTTGCAAAAGAATGAGACATGGGACTTAGTGAAGTTACCTAGTGGAAGAAAACCTATCAATACAAAATGGGTATTAAAGAAGAATATGAATGCAATAAGACATGTCAAGAAATTCAAATCTTGACTGATAGAGAAATGATATTTCCAAGTCGAGGGAGTCGACTTCAGTGATATTTTTTCCCCTATTGAAAAATTAACTTCCATTAGAGTACTAATGTCTCTTGTTGTAACATTTGATATGGAAATATAAAAAATGGATAAAAAGACGATGTTGATACATGGACACTTGGAAGAAGAAATATACATGAAACAACCTGAAGGATTTGTAGTAAAGAGAAAGAAAGATTTGTTGTGAAAACTGAAAATATCCCTATATGGTTTAAACAAAACACCAAGGATGTGGTACCAACATTTCGACACATACATCCTTAGTTTGGGGTTTATGAGAAGAAAAGTTGATCACTGCATATACTCCAAATAAGAAGGTGGTTGTTTCATATATGTAGTATTTTATTTCGACGACATGTCGTTGATTGGAAACAACATGGGAACAATAAAGGAGGTGAAGAAGCAACGATCCTCCGAGTTCAACATGAAGGATATTGGTGCAATGAACTTCATTTTGGGAATGAATATTAAGAGAGATCAAGCAACTAGAAAGCTCTCATTTAACCAGATGAAGTATATTGACAAAGTCTTGAAATGTTTCAACATGTAGGATTGCAAACATGTGAAGGTGTCAATTCATGTGGGAGAAAGGATAACTGTTGAACAATGTACAAAGACATAGGAATAAATAGAGTTCATGGTGCATGTTCCTTATGAGAGTGTTATTGGTATTCTAATGTATGCGATGGTATGCACTCGACCAAACATTTCCCATGCAGTGGGAGTGTTGAAGAGATACACGTCGACACTTGGGAAGGAGCATTGGATAAATGTCAAAACAATATTCAAGTATTTTTGTGGCATAAAAGATTATGCTACACTATACCAATTAAAACCTGGATGTGATAGTTAATTAAATGTACATTTCTTTGTCAACATCGACTAGCTAGAGATCTGGATCAATGGAGGTCAACCAATGCATATGTGTTCAAAATGTTCAGTGGAGAAATCAGGTAGATGAGTAAGAGACAAGTGGTCATAGCCTTGTCAACAACAGAAGTTGAATACATGGTAGCCACTTATGGAAGGAAAGAAGAAGTATGGCTGAAAATGATGTGTTCAGGAATATAGTTTAAGCAGAGAGCTATGAAGATAAGTTGCGACAGTGAAAACACAATATTTATGGAAAAATGCCCTACTTATAATTCTAACACTAATCACATTGATTTCCAATACCACTTCATGAGAGACATGGTGGAAAGAAACAAGGCTCTACTAAAGAAGGTAGACACATTGGAAAACATAGTAGACTCTTTGACAAATTATGTGAGTGTTGTGAAGTTCTCTTGGTGTAGAGAGACAATGGGAATTGTTTCCCTAAGTCTGTGAAGGAGAGTTCATAGGTCTCCCTGTTTTAGCAAAGAATACAACAAGTGGGGGAATGTTGGGTTTTTATATTTTTTGTAGTAAAATTCTAGTTGAGGTGGATCAACTGATAGTCGAAGTCGAAGGTCGAGGTGGTTCGACTAGGTAAATATGAATTCGAAGGAATTGACAATAAGATGAAAGTTGAGGTGGTTCGACGAGGTAAAGACGAAGTAGAGGAAATCAACAAAAAGTTGAAGGTCAAGGTGGATCGATCGAGTAAATTCAAATAACTCAACTGAATGTAGGTTGACAATCAAGCATGTTGAAACCGAGTGAAGACCGAATGAAGGCCAATTTGTAGTCGACTGGTAATCGGACTTGGTAGTTGATTGTAATGGAATCCAGAGATTCACAATATTTGTAGCCAATGATCTGTGTGGATCTGTAACCATTTTTGGATGCCTTTTTATTTAGGTTTTTCCTATTGTAAAGCATATAAAAAAGGCATGTTGTAGTCAATATTTAGATGATGAATGACTAATCATCAAGAGTCTGTAATTGTAGGCGTTGTTGGTCATGTATATGTAAGTCAAATTGGCTACGAGGTTGTTCTTGTGTAATAAATAGGGTCTCACATTGATTATGTCTTAGGTGTGGACCAAGGTTAGACATGTAACCTTTTATTCTGAATGAATAAAAAAAAGAGTGATGAACGCTCAAGGAGTGTTGGTTTTCCCAGTTTGGGTTTAGAGGGTAAAATCTTTATCTACTATGTGTTTGTGTTTTCATTTAATTTCTTGTTTAAGATAAATCTTTCTTCCTCTCTTCTGATAGGTTTAGCATGGAAGTGTGTTGTAAGGTAGCTAAAGAGGTAATGTGGGGGTCCAGAGGCCCATAGTGATAATAGTGGAGGCCATTCAATGTAAGGTGGACTAGGTCCACTATATTATGAAATAAGGCCCACTATGGTAGTTAGATATAATAAATGGGTAGTTAGATATAATAAATGTAAGAGGACTTCTTAGAAGGTTCTACTTCTAGAAGATTCCTCCTCTAGAATGTTTTTAGGTGATGGTATCCCTATATAAAGAGATTCAAGAAATGTAATGAAATATGAAGATAAATATTGTATTTGGAGTTGAAGCTCATTAGGAGGATGCCCCCTCGAAGAGGCAAGTGAACAGGAGAGGATCCCTTCCATAATAGGATCCATTGTATGGTGTTTTCCTATCCTAAGGGTTTTGGTAATAATAAAGTGTGGTTTCTTCTATATTTCTTTGTGGATCTATTGTGTATTAAGTATTTGTCGTGATTATATTTGTAGATCTATTCAGGTTCTTAACAAGTGGTATCAAAGCACTTTCCTTGACAGAAAGTGTGGTTTAATTTTTTTTTCGGGGTAGAGACGTATTCTGACGTCTTTAAACCACAAAGATCTATCATTATGCACATAAACCCGTGGTTGAGGGATTCATACACGCAAGAAATACAACTAGCACTTAAGCGCACATTTGTTGGCCACCCTTGTAACCCCTGTTGGTAACCCTTCGAGTGGTAGCGCATCAGACAACACTTGTGTATGGATTGAACTAGATTACCTGAAGCCCTCTTTAGATAAATCGATTGGCCACCTGACTGTTATAGTGTCACTGAGAACAACACTCGGGAAGATACTCTCTAATACATGGGTAGTCAGGTAGTATGGCTAAGGGTATGGTCTATCCTCCTTAGTCAGTGCTTTGAGATATTGGGCCGAGTACTACTGTTGGACCCTGCATGTATATCAAAGAGCTATAGCACAGGGCAAACCCTTGTCTGTAGAACCCTTGAATACCT
This sequence comes from Picea mariana, assembly GCA_032191745.1. Taxonomy (NCBI): domain Eukaryota; kingdom Viridiplantae; phylum Streptophyta; class Pinopsida; order Pinales; family Pinaceae; genus Picea; species Picea mariana. The sequence goes on along the minus strand of JASDQU010100741.1, from coordinate 772,266 downwards.
AACCCTTGGGGACAGACACATAAACAAATTAAAACATAAAAGACCTATTGTCATGCAACTGTGTTTGAGTTTTGAAATCAGTACACATTTCTTCCTAGTTAATCATTTGGGAATTTCATCATTGCAGTATTCTTTAGACCGGAGTATAACTCCGTAGGTGTAAACAAAAAAAACAAAAAAAAAATTGGAATTTTTTCCACCATTATTTGAGACCTATTCCATTGGATTCATCTCTTTGCCCTTATCACTTTCATCCATATCATTTTTCGGCAAATTTTTTTACCCTGCCTGCCCCTTTTGAGCCCCCCCAGTGGTATCAGAGCACTTTCCTAGGCAGACATTATGGGCAAATATTTTTTATTTTTGTGAATTTGTTTTCGGAGAAGAAAAAAGAGGGTCGCAACATTCCAAAAATTTTTGGTATATTTCTGTGCAAAATTTGTAGAAACAAGTTGTATATCTCAGTTTCTCTCATAAAAACACCTAATTTGAAAAAAAAAATCGTCCGACGCGGAGTTCGGGATGTCAAGATATTGAAGTTTTAAAATCTACAATTTTTAGGGTTTTTTCCATGAACAACGACACGATTTTTTTTTTAAAGAAGTTGGAGACCAAATTTACCCAAACAAATCATATATCTAGGTTCCTCTCACAATTTCACCCAATTAAAAAAAAAAATCAGCCGAAACGGAGATCGGGAAGTGAAGTTATGAACATTTTAAATTGAATAGTTTTTTAGAGTTTTTCTAGAAACAATCGTGATTTTCTGCCATAACTTATTGTTCTATTTTTTGGGTTTTTTCATGATGGCTGTGGGATCAAAGAATTCATAGGGTTCTCAGATGGATATTTCCTCTCAAACCCTCAAATAAATTCTACAGATTACTGAAGCATTCAAAGCCCAATTGTTTGACACATTGAATGACAGATTGGATGGCTTTCTAGATGGTTTCAATGATAGTTTTCATAGTATTCAAGATTCTTTGGATAACATCCAGGAGTGGTTTCTTATGGTGGAAATTAGGGATGAATATAATCAAGGAATATATTCTTGGCATGATTTTGAGGTCGATTGCAATGATTGGTATATGGATAGTTGTCATTTTTGGGATGACAACCAATTCCATATTTTATTTGATGACTCTACTCCACCTTCTGTAGAGAACATCAATGTCTCACATCAGGAGCTAGTTACCAGTGTCCAGCCTGCATATTCTACAATGGTATTGTTCCTTCCAAATTCATCTTTGATCATCTCTCACTATGTGGATAGATATTCTTATTTGGATCCACATGATAGGTGTTAGTATTGGGAGCATCATTTTCAGTTGGTTATTGGGTGCCGATATCTTCCATGTGGGGTTCAAATGAGAAATTAGACATGGGACCTTGGTTTACAATGGTGGTTGGACTACTTCAGCATGGTGGCTTCCATTTCTCAATGGGACCCTGGTTCTCTAGTCTACTTCAGCACTTATCCATGGGACCCTGGTATATTGTTGTACATCAAGCGTTGAGGACAATGCTTTCATAAGGGGGATGGAATGTAAGGTAGCTAGACAGGTAATGGGGGGGGGCACAGGCCCATAGTAATAATAGTGGAGGCCATTCAATGTAGTGTGGACTAGGTCCACTTTATTATTAAATAAGGCCCACTATGGTAGTTAGATATAATAAATGTAAGAGGACTTTTTAGAAGGTTCTACTTCTAGAAGATTCCTCCTCTAGAATGTTCATGGGTGATGGTAGTACTATATAAAGGGGTTCAAGCAATGTAATGAGATATGAAGAGAAATATTATATTTGGAGCTGAAGCTCATTAAGAGGATGCCCTCTCGAAGAGACAAGTGAACAAGAGAGGATCCCTTCTGTTAGCACTGAAAGTCACACTTTGACTGCTAAAGTGTAAGATCAACACCCATCAGAATGAAAAAGATAAATTTGGTTTTGAATAGGTGGATCAACAAGATGGATAAAGAAAGAGAGAGGGAAACAAACTACAGATTAGTAGGCTACACCAATGGGCAATGGAGTCACAAACATCCCATTCATCTAAGGCACAAAAGTTGCTTAACAGAAAACACGATTATATTCTGATAGGTGGAAGAAATGAAGAAGGAAAGAATAAGATAGAATGTTCAATAAATGAAGATCCTCTTAATTTCATGAATCAACAAATGCTTGAATATAAACAATGACTAATGGGCAAAATACAACAGATCCTCTGTTGCTTAGGGATCCATAAATCATTGACAGCCTTTGATCCTCAAGTCTACAATATATTCAAATAAGAAGAAATATAGATATAAGAGTTACAATCTAAAATCACATCTCTCATGAGTCTCCAATAGCAGTAATGCTTACAATTGAAAAATGCCCAAAGGATTACAAATGAATACACATAGGAAAACTGCTTGCTACATCTCTCTCTAGCCTCTCTTGGCTCATCAATCCCTTTTCTCCAAGAGATATATCCCTCTTTAAATAGAAAATAGCATCCAAATAACCTAAGGAGGTCGAATCCCATATCCTCCATTGGATTCTAAGCCTTGAAGATAGGTGGCAACAGTTAAAGAGACAAAAATCCAACAAACTGCTGATTTTCAGGAATTTGTTAGAAGTCATTAATAAATTGTTTCCACCTCATGCATGAGGCCTTTGTTGGAGCTAAATATTAGTTGTAGGTGTCCCTTGACATCTAACTGATCCTTGAGAAGTCATTCGAACCCTCCTTGACATGTGGCAACCTCCCAACAAGGCGAATATGAAAACTATGACCGCTACAGGAAATTAGTATGCATCGCCACTGTGCAGAGTACGCAACTCATTCTTCTATATCCAATATCTCTCAAAACAAAACACATTTTGAAAAAATGAGAGAGGTTTTTTCTATTTGGAATGTTATGAGAAAAATCCTCCTCCAGTTTTCAAAAATACATCCCCAGCTACTCATAAACCAAGTTTTAAATTAGTGACTCAAAACTAGTAGAATAACTCTGCACAATTTAGCCTCTGCCAGAATATTATGCAGCGCCTGTAGGTAGTGCCCGACTGTGTTTTTGCATGAAATTTGGTAGCATAAATCTATGGGTGCTTTTATGATTGAACTTGCATATTGGGAATAACTCAATATAATTTCAATTTTTCCCAAAACAAATAAAAATCCTATAACAATTGTATTCATTTTCCAAAATGAATAATGAAATGCAGATTTTGTTCTTTGAGAAATATTAGGTAGCACCGATAGGTAGCACCACTCATGCAACACTGAGGCATAAACCAATCTTGTGCTAACATAGGCTCCATGGGGAATAGAGTCATCTCTGTGAGGCTCTAATAACTCTTGTAGTTTCAGTGCCTTATCCTTTGGGCTTGTGGAGTTATGCTCTCAACCTTTAACCTCTAGAATCTGCTTTGATCTGTGACCTTTAGCTAAAACTAAATGAAAATGAAAAATAGAAATGGAAAAATGATGAAAACAATGATTTTCCATCAAGATTATTGCACACACCTACTCTAATTATTGGGAAACTGAAGCGTTCAAGTTACCTGAAACAACCAATGGAGCCATTTCATCATTTTTTCAACTATTTGAAGTTTTGAAATGTGCTTCCTTAAGCACCAGAGATAATTCTTACTTGAAGGCGCATCAACGAAACATTTGGAAATACACTTTCCATTAAAGAAATGAATGAGCCTAGGCTCATTTTATTCTTGCAGACARACTGCAAATTGATTCTGAAAAACATCATCAATACTTTCCCCTGCAACATTGCTTTGTGTAAAAAGGAAAAGTATTGCGTTAGGTCCTTCGTCCACTGTTCTTGGTTGTTGTATGGCTTGTTGATTCTCTGATTCATCCTCAATGCATATGGCCTTGGTCCACTCCCGGTCATGAGGTGTATTAGGAAAAAGGCTTAGTGATGCTTGTCTTTCTTTAATTTCAACCTTTCTCATCTGATCACATGGCATTTGATCTTGGCTTCTTGATGAAACTGAGCTTGTGTCTTCAAGAGGAATAGGGGGTTGATAGGACAGTTCATCACAATTATAAGTGCTTGGGAAACTAAATTCTTCTATCTTATCTTCTGATTGTGAGGGATATTCATCAAACCTTGGCTTGTGGTCCCAATTTCTCAGTTTTTCACCCTCTAAAATTAGATTATCACCTTTTTCTTCTTTTTCAACAACAAAAATATGACACGAGGGTTGAAACAAGCTATTGTTCCTTTGATGGGAAGGGTACTTTTCGTATATAAGGTATTCAACAGATTGTTCATGGAAATCATCTTCATAATCATCATACAAAGGTGAATCAATGACCATTTGACTATTAATGGCTGAGGGGATTAGTACAATAGCTGGGACAACTAGTTTCTCAGGGAAAACATCCTCATAGTCATCAAAACTTGGAAAATCATGGAACATTGGTTCATTAACAATAGGAGGGATTGATAAGATATGAATTTGGTCATGACAAGTTGCAACACTATTCTCATGATAAAATTAATCTGAATCTAAGATGACCTCTTGACTTAAAGAATCGAGAAAAGGAGGAGACAAGGAAATGATGGATTTTCCATATTGATATTTCTATTGGGGATCTAGATTTTGACATGAATGATGCATTTGTTCTTCAAATTTAGGAAAAGCATTATGAAACTCATCATCTAAGTCCTGATCTCTATAATTATCCCCTTCATCATCACTACTAGAGGAATCACTTGCTGAATCTTGAATATATGATGCATACCCCTCACAACAATTCTCAAAAAGTCTTTTAGTTGGATAAATTATCTTACAATGAGAATAAAAAACGTCATGAAAGTCCTTCAAAGAGGAAAGAATAGAAGCAGGGAGTGTTCTATAGCATTGTCTCGCATCGCCTTCCAATGAATACATGAACATTTTCATCAATATATCTTCATGATGGATGTCAAGCTGCTGCATTAAAGCATGAAATTCATGAACATTCTCAAAAGGGTTGTCATCATCACCTTCATAAAATATGGGCAGCAGATCTTTCCATTCATCAATTTGAGGCACAAGATGTGGATAACCATTTGTGGATAAGAAATGGAGTGGGGCAAAGCTCCTGGTCAGGATAGCCTTCATAGACATTTGATTTTTCTCATCCTAAGTGGAGTCACCAACATATTTTGAACAATGGAGTCATTGTGGTGAATGTGCATTCTTGAAGGTGTCCAACTCTAATCACCATCTAAATTTGGAGTTGTGCAATGTCGTTCTTCTTAGGGAGATTTTAAATTTGCTCAAATTCGTCCCCGCCAATGGGGCCAAAAATGTTAGCAATGAAAGTCACACTTTGACTGCTAAAGTGTAAGCTCATCACCCATCAGAATGTAAAAGATAAGTTTGGTTTTGAATAGGTGGATCAACAAGATGGATAAAGAAAGAGAGAGGGCAACAAACTACAGATTAGTAGGCTACACCAATGGGCAACAGAGTCACAAACATCCCACTCATCTGAGGCACAAAATCTTCTTAAAAGAAAAAAAGATTATATGTTGATAGGTGGAAGAAATAAAGAGAGAAAGCATAAGATAAAATTTTTAGTAAATAAGTTTCCTTTCAATTTAATGAATCAACAAATACTTGAATATAAACAATGACTGATGAGCAAAATACAACAGATCCTCTGTTGCTTAGGGATCCATAAACCATTGACAGCCTTTAATCCTCAAGTCTGCAATATATTCAAATAAGAAGAAATATAGATAGAAGAGTTACAATCTGAAATCACAGCTCTCATGAGTCTCCAATAGCAGTAATGCTTACAATCGAAAAATGCGCAAATGCTTACAAATGAACACACACAGGAAAACTGCTTGCTACATCTCCCTCTAGCCTTTCTTGGCTCATCAATCCCTTTTCTCCAAGAGATATCTCCCTTTTTAAATAGAAAATAAAATCCAAATAACCCAAGGAGTTCAAATCCCATCTCCTCCATCGGATTCTAAGCCTTGGAGATAGGTGGAAACAATCAAAGAGACAAAAATCCAACAAACTACTGATTTTCAGGAATTTGTTGGAAGTCATTAATAAATTGTTTCCACCTCATGCATGAGGCCTTTGCTGGAGCTAAATCTTAGGTGCAGGTGTCCCTTGACATCTAACTGATCCTTCAGAAGTCATTCAAACCATCCTTGACATGTGGCAACCTCCAAACAAGGCAAATATGAAAACCATGACCGCTACAAGAAATTAGTACACAACGCCTACTTATATATCCAATATCTCTCAAAGCAAAGAAGATTTTGAAAAAATGAGAGAGGTTTTCGTTACTTGGAATGTTATGAACAAAAACCTCCTCCAGTTTTCAAAATTACATAAAATAGCTCTGCACAATTCAGCCTTTGCCAGAATATTACATAGTGCCTGTAGGTAGCTCTCGACTGTGTTTCTGTATGAAATTAGGTAGAATAAATCCGTGGGTGCTTTGATGCTTGAACTTGGATATTGGGAATAACTCAATATAATTTCAATTTTCCCCAAAACAAATAAAAATCCCATAACAATTGTAATCATTTGCCAAAATGAATAATGAAATGTAGATTCTGTTCTCTGAGAAATATTAGGTAGTGCCTGTAGGTAGTGCCACTTATGCAATGCTGAGGCATAAACCAATATTGTGATAACACCTTCCATAATAGGATCCATTGTATGGTGTTTCCCTACCCTAAGGGTTTTGGTAATAATAAAGTGTGGTTTCTTCTATCTTGCTTTGTGGATATATTGTGTATTCAATATTTGTGGTGATTATATTTGTAGATCTATTCAGGTTCTTAACATGTGTTTCATTTTATAAAAACATCTTCCACAAGTAAGTTCTTCCATTTGATGAGGTATTTGGTGATTGCTCGATTTCTTAGTTTCTTAATCCTTGTTTCAAGGATTGTTTATGATTTTTTTTTTTTGTAACTAGGGGAATCGGTAACAACGGTAGTATTGTACTCACATGACATGGGTTCGAATCCTTCCGGCTACCTTATAATTCATAAGGAGAAATGATGCAGGAGCATCGCCTTCACAACCATCAGTGAACACGTGGAGGAGAGAAGAATGACATCTCAACAATGCAGAGTTAAAATCAAGCATTTACTCAGAAATTAAATCTGTTGTTGGGATCTTTTTGAAACAACATTTTAAATTGTAACTTGTTTGTAATGTCTTCAAGACTGTAAGAAATCGAGGATATGGAGTGTAGACTCTATCCTGCAATAACTCGTAGTTATTATAGTAGCATTAGTTAGGTGATAGTTTGAATTCTAAATTGAATAGATTTAGGGAAAGAACGAGAGAGCTAAGGGAGTTGGTCCCTAGATAGCTTTTCAATGGCATTGTAATAGAGATAGATGGATGAGTAACTGTAGGAGAGTAGAGTAGAATAGAATGGAGCAGAAAAACTATGTAATTTTCATTTTTCATGAATGAATAGAATAGACGAAAATTTGTTGAAAGGTTTACAGTTGAGAGTAAGCTTGTCATTGATGGCAAGAACAATAATGGCAAGAACAGTGATAATGGAAGAGGAGGAGCAACAATGAACGTTGGATCTTATTCAGAATCGATGATGACCGTCAGATCACCAAGAACGAGGACTGTTGATCTGAGCTACATCTTGGAGCTTCGCCTATCGCGACTTGGAGTGATGAGAATATCCATCTAAGGATCAACGAGATGTGAGATCAAGAAAAGATCAGGACCGTCAGATCACCAAGAACGAGGACCGTTGATCTGAGCTCCATCTTGGAGCTTCGCCTATCGTGACTTGGAGTGACAAGAACCAACATCTAAGGAATCGTGAGATGTGAGATCATGAAAAGATCAAGACCGTCAGATCACCTAGAATGTGGACCATCGATCTGAGCTCCATCTCGGAGTTTCGTGTATCACGACTTGGAGTGACGAGAGCATCCATCCAAGGAACACTGAGATGCGAGGTAGCAAAAATATATGGACCATTGATTCATTGAGATCGTGGATCATCGTTTAGGGTTGATGAAGATCATGAGTTCATAGTGCCTTTTAGCACAGACAATGGTCATCGCCTGTGGTCACGTGGAGGAAGGACCTAGTGCATATAAGCTCCACCTCAAAATTTCACGGACCGTGTCTAGTACGACTGTCGAAATATCAAAAAGGTGAAATGTCGCTATAATCCAATGGTGTAGATGAAACTGAAGGAGATCAGAGGGCTATTGTTGCACATCATAGTGTAATTTCCAGAAACCACTGATGGTTTCTGCCAGAGGACTCGAAGACACTTAGTGGTGATTGACAGAGGAGATAAAGAGTCTTTGGGAATCTTCAAGAGGGATGAAGATGCTCATGGAGGTGATTGACAACTGGATGAGCATTGAATTCTATAACTGGAACAGAGAAGGTGATCTCGTCTGTCACAGAGAAGACGAAGAGTCTCAACTGCCAGAGAGGCTGAGGAATCTCAGCATAACATACACTGATGTTGATTGAGTGGAAAAATGGCCAGAGAAGCTGAAGAGTCACGATGATGATTAGACAGAGCACTCGAGTTGTGGAGGATATCGATGCGGTATGAGTATATAGAGGTATTGCGCACATTGCATGCACAAGGTGCACAAAAGATATAAATACACAGTACAGAGAAGAGATGGGGTTGTTGTTGTTGTTGGAGTTGTTGTGGATGTTGTTGTTGAAGGTGATTCATCCATGAAGAAGGATCAGAGTGCAACATCTTAAAAGAACATAATAAGAACTGTGCAATGAATGGACAAGGTGCACAGAGCATAAAAAGCAGAAGAACAGAATGGACAACGGATGCATGTTGGAAGACAATGAGGAAGTCTGAGTAGCAAAAATCTTGTAGAACAGTGATGAGACTGGTAAGTTGTTATTGAACACTATATCACTGTAATAGGTTTTAGTATTTCATATTCATAATACAGGGTGGTTGGGAGGTGCTAGGGAGGACTGGTGTCCTCAGAGATTCAAGTGGGGGATTGAACACAGGGAGTTGGTGCTTCCTTCTAGTTGGTGTTAGAGAAACCAGGGAGTTGTTGCTTCCTTCTAGTTGGTGCTAGAGAAACCAAGGAGTTGGTGCTTCCTTCTAGCTGGTGCTAGAGAAACCAGGGAGTTGGTGGTTCCTTCTAGTGGGTGCTAGAGAAAAACACAGAGTTGGTGCTCTCAGCAAGTTGCAGCTTGCAAACCAGAGGTTGTAGCCTCACAATGAGTTGGTGCTCAAATGTATGATAATGTAAAGAATGTAAATAATACTTATCATATAAAGAATAAGAGGTTTTTACCTTGTATGGGTTTTGTTGGGAAATATCTGTCTCTATGTTTCTCATATATGTGACTGATGCTGAATGTGTCATTGCTCATTTCCCTACATTGTTGTGATCATCATTGAGTGCCTTGTAAATATTTTAAAAGAAGCATAATTGTTTAAGCACGGTAACAACTGATTCACCCCCCCTCTCAGTTGTCCAACAATTGTTATCAGAGCCAACCCCTTTTATCTAAGGGTATATCCTATAGCTTAAACATGTCAAGCCATGAAGGAAATTCAACCAATAAGGCCCCTTTGTTCAATGGAACAAACTTTGCCTTCTGGAAAGCTAGAATGAGAACCTACATAATGTCATTAGGTGCAGATGTCTGGGATGTGGTAGATACTGGTTATGTAAAGCCAATTGTGCTAGCTAATAAGGATGGAAAACTAGAATTTAGCTTCAATGCCAAGGCTATGAATGCTATCTTGAGTGGGCTTGCAGAAGCAGAATTCGTAAAAGTTATGCACCTAGGAATTGCCAAAGAAATGTGGGACAAACTCATTAGCAGCTATGAGGGTAATGAGAAAGTAAAGGATGCAAAGCTTCAAACCTATAGAATACAGTTTGAACAGCTGAAGATGAAAGAAGATGAAACTGTTGGAAAATACTTTCTAAGAGTAGAAGAAATGGTAAATGCAATGAAGGCACTTGGTGAAACAATTGATGAACCTTCTTTAGTTTAGAAAATCTTGAGATCTCTCCCAGATAGGTTCAACCCGAAGGTCTCTGCTATAGAAGAACTTAATGATCTAAAAACATTGGGGTTTGATCAACTGCTAGGAACATTGACTGCATATGAAATGAGAATAGTTAAAGAGAAACCTACCTCCAGAGAAGTATTATTTAAAGCAGACAAGAATGAGGATTCTGAGCCCGATGAAATTGAAAAAAAATTTGTGAAGAGACTGAAGAAGGGATCAGGAAAATACAGAGGTAAACTGCCTTTCAAATGTTTCAACTATGGTAGGATAGGTCATTTTGCAAACAAATGTCCCAACAAAGGAAAGGATCAGACATGTGATGATGAGGAGAAGTACAAACATAGAAATTTCTTTAAAGAGAAAAACTTTAAGAAGAAAAGTCTGTGCATAAACAATGTTGATGATCCTTTAGATGATGAAGAAAATAAATCCTCTGTTGAAGATAAACTAAATGACTTCATACTTATGGCCAAAGAGGATTATGATAATAAAATCACAGGGAGTGATGAAGAAGAAGCTGTGGTTGACATGGAAGGAGAACTGATCAGTGCACTGGAAGAGATTGATAGACTAAGAATCATGAACAGAAAGCAAAGACAATTGTTGATACAGTTCAAGAAAGACAGTAAAGAACCTGATGAAGACCTTGTCCTACTAAAATTAGAATTGGAAGAGGCAAAGAAAATTGAAGAGATTCTGAAATAGTATCTATTAGAAAAGAGGGCAAGATGTGAAGCATTAGAACAAGAAGTAGTGAAAACGAGGAAAGAAATGGAGAAGTTTCAAGCCTTGTATAATCAGAATATGCCAAGTATCAAAGCCTCAGAATGATTGGCGACCATTTTGAATCAGTAAAGGAATCCAAAGCTGAAAACTGGCTTGGGGTATGAAGAGGGATCGAGCAGTGGTAAGCCAAGAAATGAAGAACCCATCAAGTTTGTCAAAAGTACAACCAATGACAATAACAATCCTGAAGAAACAAAGGAAGACAATCAGCGACCCAAATCGAGTAAGGTAAAAGATGCCAGATCTGAATCTATAGAACAAAGAAGTAATGTGCTCACTGCTGAACGATGTCATCAGTCTAAAAGAAATCAATTTTCTCAAAGAAGACAACCATTTTCCAGGTACAAATAATTCTTCTATGGTATTGTTTCTACTGTGCTAACTTTGGTCACAAAGTTGTAAATTGTTCCTTAAGATTTAGATATGAGCAATTAAGATTTCAAAGGAATAAATACTTGCCACAACAAAGAATGATGTAGCCAAGTAACAAACCTTCATTGGTTGCCAATTGCAAAATTAAGTCCAGGGACATGCAATTAAAGAGGTCAAGAAATAATAAACAATCAATGAGTAGACAACGCTGCACCAATAAGTTTCACCTGTTGAACAATGAGATTGAATGCTATATTTGTCATAACTATGGACACAAATCTATTGACTACCGTTTAAGGGAATATGAACCAGATTCAAAATCTCCTACTGAAAATGTCAAGTTTTGGAAGAAGAAGGAAAGTGACAAGTGTGGATTAGTGTTTTCTGCTCAAAGAAAAATGAACCCTTGGTATATAGGCAGTGGATGCTCCAAACACATGAAGAGAGACTAAGGCAAGTTTCTATCTCTAAGTGAAAGCAAATCAGGAAATGTAACCTTTGGAAATGATGCTTCAGGGAAAATAAAGGGCAAAGGGATGGTGATCTTAAGTAATGGAAAAGGAAAAGCCCAAGATGTTCTACTTGTGGATGGGCTGAAACATAATCTGATCAGTGTAAGTCAAATGTGTGACAGAGGATGTGAAGTGTTGTTCACATCCAAGGACTGCAAGATAAAGTCTGTAAACTCAGGACAAGTGGTGGCCAAAGGCATAAGGACAGAAAGTAATGTATATGTGCTGAAAGCAAATAGAGAAGAATGTTATCTAAGAAAACATGATGAAAGCTGGTTATGGCATAGCAGACTTGGACATCTAAACTTTGACCACTTAATCAAACTCAAAAACCTCGAGGCAGTAAAAGATCTTCCGAGAATATCAAAGCTCCAAGATTCAATGTGTAAACACTGTCTAGTAGGGAAGCAAAACAGGACACAGTTTAAGTCCAAGAGCTTTACTTTAACAGAGAAACCACTCCAACTAGTTCATATGGATTTATGTGGACCATCAAGACAGGAAGGTACAGGTAAAGAAAACTACTTCATGTTGATTATCGATGATTACTCCAAACTTACTTGGGTTTCCTTTCTCAAAGAAAAAGCTGAAGCATTTGAGAAGTTTAAAATATTTAAGGCCTTAACAGAGACACAAATAGACAAGAGGTTAAAGGCAGTAAGATCAAATCAGGGAGGAGAGTTTATGTCAAGAGACTTCAAGGAATTCTGCAATGAACATGGGATCAAGAGAGAATACACAATCCCAAGAACTCCACAACAAAACGGAGTTGTTGAGAGGCAAAACAGAACAATGCAGGAAATGGCCAGGTCAATGATGAATGAGAAGAACATTGGCCAAGCCTACTGGGTAGAAGAAATACACACAACAATTCATGTGCTTAAGAAACACCACCTGAGACCACAAAGTGACAAGACACCTTATGAATTATGGTTTGGAAGACTTGCCTCAATCAAACACTTCAAAGTCTTTTGGAGTAAATGCTACATAAAGAATAATGATGAGAACCTCAGAAAATATGATGACAGGGTTGATGAAGGTATCTTCTTAGGGTATGCTACAAACAATAAAGGATATAGATGCTATAATAAGAGGCTACATCAAATGGTTGGCTGTATTGATGTAAAAATTGATGAAGGAATCCCAGCAAGAGAGGTATATAGTAATGAGTCTTCTACAGAAGACACAACTAAAGCTGAAGATGAACAGGTCCAAGAATCAGAAAATGAAGACTCTGAATCAGATGAAGACTCAGACACTCATACAGGCTCAAATCAGCAGTCAACTACAAATTCCTCCTCCAGAATCATTCAAAAGAATCATCCTGCAAGTTAGATAATTGGAGAAAAAGACAAAGATGTACAAACCAGGAGAAAGATAATCAAAACCACCGAACAATGTCATATAGCTTTCATGTCCATGTTGGAACCCAAGAATTTCAATGAAGCCAACGAAGATGATCATTGGGTTAAAGAAATGAATGATGAACTTGATCAGATTGAGAAAAACAATATGTGGGAGATGGTTCAAAGACCTGAAGGTAAAAACGTGATTGGCTCCAAATGGATCTTTAAGAATAAGTTGAATGAGCAAGGACAAGTTATCAGGAACAAAGAAAGGTTAGTTTGTAAAGGTTACACTCAGATAGAAGGATTGGATTTTGGTGAAACATTTGTGCCCATAGCAATATTAGAAGCCATCAGAATGTTTCTTGCCTATGCTTGTCATAAAAGGTTTAAAGTCTACCAAATGGATGTCAAGTCAGCCTTTCTAAATGGAGATTTAAGTGAAGAAGTCTATATGGAACAACCAGAGGGTTTCAAACTGTCTGATAACCTTGACTTAGTATGCAAGATGAAGAAAGATTTATATGGTTTAAAACAATCCCCTCGAGCCTGGTATCATAGACTGGATACGTATCTCAAAGACAAAGGGTTGAAGAGAGGAACAACTGATAGCAATCTGTATATTAAAATAGAGGATAATAATTTGCTCATTGTACTGGTCTATGTAGATGACATCATCTTTGGATGTAATAAGGATTCATTGGTACAATGGTTTGCTTCTGCCATGGAGTCTGAATTTGAAATGTCTATGATAGGAGAACTGTCATTTTTTCTTGGTCTGCAAATTACTCAGAGGCACGAAGGGATGTTCATTTCTCAAGAAAAATATCTAAGAGAAATGATGAAAAAGGTTTCAAATGGAAGATTCCAAACCCATGGGTACACCTATGGTAACTGGATGTAAATTAAGCAAGGATGATGATTCACCTGATGTTGATCAAAGATCATATCGATCAATGATAGGAAGCCTGATGTACATCACATCATCTCGCCCAGACATAATGCATGTTGTAGGAATGGTAGGAAGATATCAGGCTGCACCTAAACAGAGTCATTTGCAAGTTGTCAAAAGGATATTCAGGTATTTGAAAGAAATAATGACTTATGGTATGTGGTATCCCAGAAATCAAAATCTTCAGCTGACTGCTTATTCAGATGCAAATTGGGAAAACTGTGTTGATGAAAGAAAAAGCACCAGTGGAGGAGCATTCTTCCTGGGTGACTCCTTAGTAGCCTGGCTTAGTAAAAAGAAAGGTTCCATTTATTTATCAACCACAGAGGCAAAGTACATTGCTGCTGCTACTTGTTGCACTCAAGTATTATGGATGATTCAGACACTTGCAGACTTGGAGGTAAAATACACTGCACCGATCCCAGTTCATTGTGATAACACTAGTGCCATCAGTGTGTCTAAAAATCCTATCTTCCACTCCAACACCAAGCATATTCCCATAAAATATCATTTTCTAAGAGAGAAGGTCTCCAATCAGATTGTTCAGGTCCATTATATTCCAACCACAGAACAAATTGCAGACATTTTTACTAAACCTCTACCCAAGACACCATTTGAATATCTCAGACAGAAGCTGGGTGTTATCCTGTCTCACATGTAAGAAAGTCCATCTTGTCAGGGGGAGTCTTGTATTGAGTGCATATCTGATACCTCATAAAATTAATGCAACATCTTAGGGGGAGCGTGTTTTCTTTGACATTGATGTCAAAGGGGGAGAAAAGGAGTGGTTCGGATCAGAAGCTACAGTTGGAGGTCCAAACACAGATCAGATGCTACAGTTGGAGGTCCAAACAGATTAGTGCAGTTGTTCAGGGTTGCCATCATTGCCAAAGGGGGAGATTGTTGAAAGGTTTATAGTTGAGAGTAAGCTTGTCATTGATGGCAAGAAGAGTAATGGCAAGAACAATGATAATGGAAGAGGAGGAGAAACAGTGAACGTTGGATCTTATTCAGAATCCCTGATGACCGTCAGATCACCAAGAATGAGGACCGTTGATCTGAGCTCCATCTCGGAGCTTCGCCTATTGCGACTTGGAGTGACGATAATCTCCATCTAAGGATCAACGAGATGCGAGATCATGAAAATATCAGGACCATCAGATCACCAATAACGAGGACCATTGATCTGAGCTCCATCTTGGAGCTTTGCCTATCGCAACTTGGAGTGGCAAGAACCCACATCTAAGGAACCGCAAGATGCAAGATCGAGAAAAGATCAGGACTGTTAGATCACCTAGAATGTGGACCATCAATCTGAGATCCATCTCAGAGTTTCGCCTATCACGACTTGGAGTGACGAGAGCCTCCATCCAAGGAACAATGAGATGCGAGATCGCGAAAATTTTTGGACCGTTGATTCATCGAGATCATGGACCATCGATCAGGGTCAATGAAGATCATGAGTTCGCAGTGCCTTTTAGCACAGGCAATGGTCACTGCCTATGGTCATGTGGAGGAAGGACCTAGTGCAGATAAGCTCCACCTCAGAATTTTGGGGATCACATATGGTACGAATGTGGAAATATCAAAAAGGTGAAATGTCATTGTAATCCAACGGTGCAGATGAAACTGAAGGATATTGGAGGGATACTATTGCACGTCACAGTGTAACTACCAGAAACCATTGATGGTTTCTGCCAGAGGACTTGAAGACACTTCGGGGTGATTGACAGAAGAGATGAAGAGTCTCTGGGAATCTTCAAGAGGGATGAAGATGCTGATGGAGGCGATTGACAGCTAGATGAGCATTGAAGCCTGTATTTGGAATAGAGAAGGTGAGCTCATCTGTCACAGAGAAGACGAAGAGTCTCAACTGCCAGAGAGGCTAAGGAATCTCAGCATAACATACAGTGATGTTGAACGAGTTGAAAAACGGCTAGAGAAGTTGAAGAGTCATGATGATGATCAGACAGAGCACTCGATTTGTGGAGGATATTGACGCGGTATGAATATGCAAAGGTATTGCGTGCATTGCATGCACAAGGTGCACAAAAGCTATAAATACACAGTACAGAGAAGATATGGGGTTGTTGTTGTTGTTGGAGTTGCTGTGGATGTTGTTGTTGAAGGTGATTCATGCATGAAGAAGGATCAGAGTGTAGCAGCTGAAAAGAATAGAGGAAGAACTGTGCAGCAAATGGACATGGTGCACAGAGCATAAAAAGAAGAAGAACAACATGAGCAATGGATGCATGTTGGAAGACAGTGAGGAAGTCTGAGTAGCAAAAATCTTGCAGAATAGTGATGAGACTGGTAAGTTGTTATTGAACACTATATCACTGTAATGGGTTTTAGTATTTCATATTCATAATCCAAGGTGGTTGGGAGGTGCTAGGGAGGACTGGTGTCCTCAGAGATTCAAGTGGGGGCTTGAAAGCAGGGAGTTGGTGCTTCATTCTAGTTGGTGCTAGAGAAACCAAGGAGTTGTTGCTTCCTTCTAGTTGGTGCTAGAGAAACCAGGGAGTTGGTGCTTCCTTCTAGCTGATGCTAGAGAAACCAAGGAGTTGGTGCTTCCTTCTAGTGGGTGCTAGAGAAAAACAGAGAGTTGGTGCTCTCAGCAAGTTGCAGCTTGCAGAATAGAGGTTGTAGCCTCACAATGAGTTGGTGCTCAAATTTATGATAATGTAAAGAATGTAAATAATACTTATCATATAAAGAAGAAGAGGTTTTTACCCTATATGGGTTTCCTTGGGAAATATCTGTCTCTGTGTTTCTCATATACATGACTAATGTTGAATGTGCCATTGTTCATTTCCCTGCATTCTTGTGATCATCATTGAGTGCCTTGTAGATATTTTAAAAGAAGAATAATTGTTTAAGCATGGTAACAACTGATTCACCCCCCCTCTCAGTAGTCCAACAATTGGTATCAGAGCTAGACCCTTTTATCTAAGGGTAGATCCTAGATCTTAAACATGTAAAGCCATGAAGGAAATTCAACCAATAAGGCCCCTCTGTCCAATGGAACACACTTTTCCTTTTGGAAAGTTAGAATGAGAACCTACATAATGTCCTTAGGTGCATATGTCTGGGATGTGGTAGATACTGGTTATGTAAAGCTAGATGTGCTAGCTAATAAGGATGACAAACTAGAATTTAGCTTCAATGCCAAGGCTATGAATGCTATCTTGAGTGGGATTGCATAAGCAGAATTCATAAAAGTTATGCACCTAGGAAATACCAAAGAAATGTGGGACAAACTCATTAGCATCTATGAGGGTAATGAGAAAGTAAAGAATGCAAAGTTTTAAACCTATAGAATATAGTTTGAATAGATAAAGATGAAAGAAGATGAAACTGTCGGAAAATACTTTCTAAGAGTATAAGAAATGGTAAATGCAATGAAGGCGCTTGGTGAAACAATTGATGAACCTTCTTTAGTTTAGAAAATCTTGAGATCTCTCCTAGATAGGTTCAACTCGAAGGTCTCTGCTATAGAAGAACTTAATGATCTAAAAAAATTAGGGTTTGATCAACTACTAGGAACATTAACTGCATATGAAATTAGAATAGCTAAAGATAAACCTACCTCCAGAGAAGCATCATTTAAAGCAGATAAGAATGAGGATTTTGAGCCCGATGAAATTGAAGCAAAATTTGTGAAGAGACTGAAGAAGGGATCAGGAAAATACAAAGGTAAATTGCCTTTCAAATGTTTCAACAGTGGTAGGATAGGTCATTTTGCAAATAAATGTCTGCACAAAGGAAAGGATCAGACATGTGATGATGAGGAGAAGTACAAACACATAAATTTATTAAAGAGAAAAAATTTAAGAAGACAAGTCTGTGCGTAAACAATGATGATGATCCTTCAGATGATGAAGAAAATGACTCCTCTATTAAAGATAAACTAAATGACTTCATACTTATGGCCAAAGAGGATTATGATAATAAAAGCACAGGGAGTGATGAACAAGAAGCTGTGGTTGACATGGAAGGAGAATTGATTAGTGCACTAGAAGATATTGACAGACTAATAATGAAGAACAAAAAGAAAAGACAATTGTTGATATAGTTCGAGAAAGACAGTAAAGAACCTGATGAAGACCTTGTCCTACTAAAAGTAAAATTGGAAGAGGCAAATAAAATTGAAGAGATTCTGAAACAACAACTATGAGAAAAGAAGGCAAGATGTGAAGCATTAAAACAAGAAGTAGTGAAAACGAGGAAAGAAATGGAGAAGTTTCAAGCCTTGTATAATCAGAATGTGTCAAGTATCAAAGCCTCAGAAGGATTGGCCACCATTCTGAATCAACAAAGGAATCCAAAGCTGAAAACTGGCTTGGGGTATGAATAGGGATCAAGCAGTGGTAAGCCAGGAAACGAAGAACCCATCAAGTTTTTCAAAAGTACAACTAATGACAATAACAATCCTACAAAAACAAAGGAAGACAATCAGCCACCCAGATCGAGTAAGTTTCATGCTTGAGAGTTTGAGAGAGTGACTCTATGAATCTATAATGGGACTGGATAAGTTTTAGTTGTTCTTCTATTGAACCGTGTATGCAAGGTCTTCACTCCCTAATGCAAGGTGTGTGTTGGCTGAATCAAAAAGTGATTTGGGAAGAGAGGTTCAGAGAAAAATACAGGAAAACTTAAGAGTTCAAACGCAAGGAGTGCACAGGACCTTGAAATGACTAAGTGTCGAATAACTAGGAAGACAAGCGCTAGGTGGACGAGAAGAATTTTATCTTTGATAAAATCCTTCAAATTGAGCTATTCAAAATCCTATCAAGGACAAAAGATCAGAAGAAGCAACACCTTCAA
Source organism: Picea mariana (assembly GCA_032191745.1). Classification (NCBI taxonomy): domain Eukaryota; kingdom Viridiplantae; phylum Streptophyta; class Pinopsida; order Pinales; family Pinaceae; genus Picea; species Picea mariana. The sequence goes on along the minus strand of JASDQU010100741.1, from coordinate 753,435 downwards.
GAAGTGTTGATGAAGTCCAAAGGAGGAAGATTCGTCAAAGAGGGGAAAGGATCAAAACTTGTGGAGGATAACAAATCTCCCAAGTCTGGGAATAAAAGTCACAGAAGCTCAAGAGGAAAATCATAGTCACCATCAGATTTCGAGTGCAGAGAGCCGACAACCATTGGATCTGCAGAAGTAGCACGGACCTTAACTCTTTGTGTCACGAGACCATTTCGACATTTTGTTACCAGGGAATCGAGGGGGAAGACTCCTTCAAAATCATGAAAGGAGATTGTCGATAAAGATCTTGATCATTGATCTGTGAAGGATCTTGACCATAATATCTAACGCTGAATATTGATAGCCATCAGAGCTGTCCATTTAAGGGGATACATGGCGAGTAGTCGGTGTTTGGAGGAATCGCGTGAAAGGATCATAACCATCCATCTCAGAGGATGCGTGGCAGAGATCTGGAAGCCACCTGGGTTTCAAACATTGGGAATTGGGAGGTGAAGACTCTGTAGAAATCCTGAAAGGAAGATAGCCAGTGTTTAATTAGGAACATTGGTTTAGGATAGATCTCAGCTGTTGATCTCACCAGAGGAGGTTTCGACATTTTGATTTTGGGAATTGGGAGGTGACGATTCTGCGAAAACCCTAAAAATGAGAAAGTTTGGATTTGATCCGAGTTGTTCATTTGTGACAGATCTAGACCGTTAATCTAGATCTCCGAGTTTCCAGTGACCTGGAGTTTGGAGTGGAGGTAGCACTATTCCTAGGTCTACAATCTACGAAAGCCGAAAGGAACAAGCGTCGGGACTTGATCCTAGTCGGAGGTCACATCATGAGAAAAGGGAAGAGGGATAGCTCTTATATAGAGCCCCAACTGAGATTCAGGGATCTGGGTAGCAGAAGGACGGGACACTTGACAGTGGAAAGCCCGATACACGAAAGCACCTTTTCGTTGATCACGTGGTCACGACAAATGGTCACATGGACCAAGATTTAAGCAAGAGATAATCATCGTTAAGCTCTTTTTCGGCTTTTGGTATTGTAGATTCAAGGGTTTCTTCCTTGAGAAGTCCTGAACCGCGAAATGTGAAACACCCTGTAGGATAAGGGTGTGGTCACGGCCTCTGGTCGTGCAGATTTAGAGATCATGCTAGGCATTTTTAAAAGTCAGATGAGTTCATATTTGGACATGTGGATCTGATTTGGAGGGTTCTAGTGAGGACCTGAAAGATTTTTTCCAGCTTGGAGTTAGAGGACGATCCAGTGACCGGGAGGTCGCAGACCCCACTGGGATAGGGGGTTTGCATCAAGTGGTATCAGAGCTAATATTTGAGTTTGTTTGCAGATAACAGACAAAGAATAAAGGAGGTAGGTTGGTTTCATTTCTGGTATCAAGGAAGTTTTCAACTTCTAGTTGTAGGTGACACAGTGAAGTAATGCCGCAAAGAAGGCGTAGAGAAATCGCATAGATGGAAGAAGAAATGAGGCGACTTCGAATGAGGTTGGATGCCATGGAGAGAGTGCAGAGAAGAGCACCGGATACTGGTGATGTCAGTGAAGCCGAGAGAGAAGAAGAGGTGGAAGTTGAAGAAAATGTGGCAGAGGATGCTATACAAGACTGCTTGATAAAAGTTGGTTCAAAGATTGGAGCTAAAGCAAGGATAGAGGTACCAATGTACGAAGGAAAATGGAAGTGGAAGACTTGATCGATTGGATACAGGCTATGGACAAGTCATTCGATTATGAAGATATCGAAGAGGACAAATTGGTAAAGCATGCAGTGACAAGACTGAAATGCCATGCAGCGTTATGGTGGGATGAATACAAGCCGAATGTAGGAGAAATGGTAAGAAAAAAATTAAAAGTTGAGATAAGATGGTAGCTAAGATAAAATCCGAATTTATCCCAAAGTATTACCATATAAATCTTTACAGAAGATTGCAGAAGATGAAATAGAGAGGGTAATCAATGAAGGAGTACACTGAAGAATTTTACAGACTGAACATTAGGGCTGGACAAAAAGAGAATGAAGATGAAAAGATAGCTAGATATATCAATGGGTTGAGATATGAAATCCAATAAGAGATCAAAATGATGTCTGTCAGTATGGTCGAGGATGCTTATCAAGCAGCCTTGAAGGCAGAAGAGAAAATAGCCAGGAGGTAAAGCCAATGAAGCAGAGGTGGAAATTCGAGCCGAGGCAAAGGAACCAGCAGGGAGAAGTTTCAGAAGTCAAAGTCAGAAGCTGATAATAAGCATAGTCACCAAGAGAAGGGAGGAAGCTCTAAAGAGGGAGAATATGGTGGACGAAGTTCTTTTTCTAGGGGAAGAGGTAGAGGAAGAGACAGAGGTGGCGTAGTTAAATGCTACACCTGCGGAAAGGAAGGACATAAATCGTGGGAATGTCTCGACAAAAAAAGAGAAGGTGGAGAAGCACACATTGCTGAAGCAAAGAAGCATGTGGAAGTAGAAGCCGCAGAAGGAGGAAGAAACCTCATGATGAGGAAAGTTATTCTCAAACCAGAAAAGGAACCAGAGGAACCAGTTCACTGAACAAGCCTGTTCATAACTGCTTGCAAGTCAAAAGACAGAGTTTTCAAGGTGATCATAGATAGTGGAAGCACTAACAATCTAGTATCCATGGAGATGGTAGAGAATATGGAACTAAAGAAAACCGCACATCCAAAGCCATACAAGGTATAGACGTTGTAGAAAGGACATCAAGTCATGGTAAGTCAACAATGCCAAGTTGAATTTAAAGTAGGAGGTTAAAAAGATGAAATATTGTGTGATGTAATCCCTATGGATGCCTGTCATATTTTATTGGGGAGACCATGGTAATATGACCGAAAGGTTATTCACGATGGTAGAAAAAATACCTACACCCTAGAAAGGAATGGTAGAACACATATGTTGTTACCCATTGAAGATAAAGGGGAGAAGGCAGAAGCTAGTTCAAGCATAATTCTCATGAGTGGGAAGGAACTCTTGAAAGAAGTCAAGGAAGAGAAAGAAATACAGTTTGATGTTGTGAGGAATCCTAGAGTTATCCTTACTAATACTTTTGTAGAATATTTGCATGTAGAAATCCAGGATCTGTTATAAAACTTTGTTGATATAGTCGTAGATGAGTTACCACACTCACTACCACCTATCAGGAGCATAAGCCATCACATTGACCTTATCTGAGGAGCTAGTTTACCAAACAAAAAATCTTATAGGTTGACGCCTAGAGAGAATGAGGAGGTCAAGAATCAAGTCCAGGAGTTGTTGGACAAAGGGTTAGTCAGGGAAATCCTAATCCCATGTGCAATACCAGTTGTATTAATCCCAAAGAAAAATGGAGGATGGAGAATGTGTACAGATTCCAGATCCATCAACAAGATAACCATTAGATACAAATTTCCTTTACCAAGGATGGACGATTTGATGGAATGCCTGAGTGGCGCAAGCTATTTTTCCAAGATAGACCTGAAGAGTGAATATCATCAAATAAGAGTGAGAGAAGGAGATGAATGGAAAACAACATTCAAGATGAATGAATGATTACTTGAATGGTTGTTCATGTCGTTTGGGTTGACAAATGCACCCAAAACATTTATGAGGTTGATGAATGAAGTGTTGAAAGACTTCATCAACAAACTTGTCATAGTATATATGGATGACATATTAATCTTCAACAAAACAAAAGGAGAACACTTAAGACATTTAACAACAGTGATGGAAAGGTTGCAGCGAGAGAAGTTGTGGATAAATCTGAAGAAGAGTTATTTTATGAAGAAGGAGATCATATAATTGGGTTTCATAATCTCTTCAAATGAATTGAAGATGGACCCAGAAAAAGTGAAAGCGATTAGAGAATGGTCGTCACCAAGAAACATATTTGAGGTACGAAGTTTTCATGGGTTAGGGAGTTTTTATAGGAAATTTATCAGAAATTTCAGTGGCATATGTGCACCCATGCTAGGCACTGTGAAGAAAAATCACAAGTCCTTCAGTTGGACAGAGGAAGATTAAAGAAGTTTCAAAGTTTTGAAGGAGAAGATCACGGAGCAGCCAATTATGGTCTTACCATATTTTGGGAAAACATTTCAGGTGAAATGTGACGCAAGCAGATTTGCTATTGGAGCAGTCTTGAGTCAAGATAATAGGCCAGTTTCTTATTTCAACGAGAAATTGAATGAAGCCAAGCAAGAGTATTCCATGTGTGACGAGGAATTTTATGCGGTGATTCAAGATTTGAAAAAATGGAGGCATTATCTAATTCCTAAATAATTTATCTCATATAGTGATATTCATGCTTTGCAATTTATTACTAGGCAAGAAAAGTTGAATTAGAAACATGCAAAATGGGTAGAATTCACACAGAATTTTACTTTTTTTATTAATCATATTGTTGGAACTGCTAACAAAGTCATAGATTCTTTGAGCAGGGGGAGTTTGAATGTACAGGAATTTTGACTGGAGACTTTTGGGTTTGAACACCTCAAGGAGATGTACAAAGAAGATGCAGATTTCAATGAAGCTTATGAGACATGCGAGAATCCTTTCTTGGGAGAAAAAATCCCATGGAATGAATATTTAATTCAGGATGGATTACTGTTCAAAGGGAGTCAATTATGTATTCTTAAGTGCTCAATTATGTATTCTTAAGTGAAAGAAAAACATAGTGGAGGTTTCGCTAGACACTTTGGTCATGATAAGACATTTGCACAGTTGAGTAATTCGTACTATTGGCCGCACATGAGGGAAGAAGTGAAGAATTTCGTGAACAAATGCATAATTTTTCAGTATGCAAAAGGGAGACAACAAAACACTGGTTTGTATCAACCATTGCCAATTCCAGAAAGGTCGTGGGACATAATCAACTTGGATTTTGTTTTGGGATTGCGTAGAACTCAGAAGGAGAGTGATTCCATATTTTTTTTGGTGGAACGATTCTCCAAAATGGCACATTTCATACCGTGCCAGAAGACAAGAGATGCCACACACATCGCCAATTTGTTTTTCAGAGAAGTAATAAGACTACATGGATTGTTGAGGAGCATAGTTTTAGACAGGGACACCAAATTTGTAGGACATATTTGGAGGAATCTATGGAAAAGACTGGGGATGAACTTATCTTTTAGTTCAACATATCACCCTCAGATAGATGGACAGACTGAAGTAGTAAACAAGAGTCTGGAAAACTTGTTGCGAAGTTTAGTCACTGAGCAAGGTCAACAATGGGATCAGATTCTAGCACAAGCAGAATTTGTGTTCAACAATTCAGTGAACAGGAGCACAGGAAAAAGTCCGTTTGAGATTGTGTATGGCATACAACCAAGAGGGATCACATAATTGAGGAAATTGAGTCAACATGAGTTTAGAAGTGCCGGAGCAGAAGAGTTCATAGTGGAGATGTAGAAACTCCATGACAAAGTCAGACAGAAGCTACAGGAAAAAAATCATAAATACAAGAGAAAAGTTGACTAGAGGAGAAGAGAAATTCAATTTGAAGTTGGGGATGAAGTTTTAGCTCATGTGAGAAAAGAGATATTCCCAATGGGAGCGTACAACAAATTAAAGATGAAAAAGATAGGACCATGCAAAATTCTCAGAAAATTCGTAGCCAATGCTTATGAGATTAAGTTTCCAGACAACGTTGGGATATCACCGATATTCAATGTTTCATACCTATATCCTTACCAGAGGGATGAAGTAGGAGAGGAAGATGATCAGAAAGAGATTTAGTGGGAAGAGAAATTTCCCACAACAGAAATACCATAGATGGAGAATATTATTGAACAGAGGGATGGAAAGAAAACCAAGAGGAAAACATATCCCAATTACTTAGTGAAGTGGAAAGATCATCCAATGGAAGACGCAAGTTGGGTCACAGAACCTCATATTTTGAAGCATGGAAAGATAGTACAAGAGCTCATGGACAGGAGTCCATGAAAGATTTTGACCAGAGGAGTATGATGCAGGAGCATCTCCTTCACAACCATCAGTGCACACGTGGAGGAGAGAAGAATGACATCTCAACAATGTAGAGTTCAAATCAAGCATTTACTCAGAAATTAAATTGGTTGTTGGGATCTTTTTCAAATGACATTTTAAATTGTAATTTGTTTGTAAAGTCTTCAGGTCTGTAAGAAATTGAGGATATGGAGTGTATACTCTATCCTGCAATAACTTGTAGTTATTATAGTAGCACTAGTTAGGTGATAGTTTGAATTCTAAATTGAATAGATTTCAGGAAAGGATGAGAGGGATCAGGGAGCCGGTCCTTAGATATCTTTTCAATGGCATTGTAATAGAGATACATGGATGAGTAACCGTAGGAGAGTAGAGAAGAATAGAATGGAGCAGAAACACTATGTAATTTTCATTTTTTATGAATGAATAGAACAGATGAAAATTGTCCCAAATCTATTTTGAGTTGTGCTCATCCTGAGTATGAATGAATATATGTTATTTTGTATGTGTAATAGTTATAGTTCATGTTCATGCTTGAGAGTTCGAGAGAGAGACTCTATGAATCTATAACGGGACTGGATAAGTTTCAGTTGTTCTTGTACTGAACCATGTATGCAAGGTGTGCATTCCCTAACACAAGGTGTGCATTAACTAAATCATGGAACGATTCAGGAAGGGAGGTTCAGAGAAAAACACAGGAAAACTTAAGAGTCCATACGCAAGGAGTGCACAGGACCTTGAAATGACCAAGTGTCGAAGAACTAGGAAGATGAGCACCAGGTGGGCGAGAAGCATTTTCTCTTTGAGAAAATACTTCAAATTGAGCTATTCGAATCCTATCAAGGACAAAAGATCAGAAGAAACAACACCTTCAAGAAGTTTTGATGACGTCCAGAGGAGGAAGATTTGTCAAAGAGGGAAAAGGATCGAAACCTGTGGAGGCGGACAAATCTCCCAAGTCTGGGAAGAAAATTCGTAGAAGCTCAAGAGGAAGAGCACAATCACCGTCAAATTTTGAGTGCAGAGAGTTGACAACCGTCAGATCCACATAAGTAGCGTGGACCTTAACTCTTTGTGCCATGGGACCATTTCAGAATTTTGTTAACTAAGAATAGAGGGGGAAGACTCCTCCAGAATCATGAAAAGAGATTGCTGATAAAGATCTTGACTATTGATCTGTGAGGGATCTTGACCATAAGATCTAATGCCGAAGACCGATAGCCATCAGAGTCATCCATTTAAGGGGATATGCAGCGAGTATTTGATGTTTGGAGGAATAACATGAAAGGATTAGAACCGTCCATCTTAGAGGATGCGTGGAAGAGATCTGGAAGCCACTGGGGTTTCAAATGTCGGGAGTTGGGAGGTGAAGACTCCACAAAAATCCCGAAAGGAAGATAGTCAAGGTTTAATTAGGAACGTTGGTTTAGGATGGATCTGAGCTATTGATCTCGCCGGAGGAGGTTTCGACATTTCAATTTAGGGAATTGGGAGGTGATGATTCTGTGAAAACCCCGAAAAGGAGAAAGTTAATATTTGATCCAAGACATTCATTTGTTTCAAATCTAGACCGTTGATCTAGATCTTTGAGTTTCTAGTGACCACGAGTTTAGAGTGGAGGCAACGTTGTTCGTGGGTCTATGATCCACAAAAGACAAAAGGAACAGGCACCGGGACTTGGGCCTAGTCGAAGCTCACATAGTGAGCAAAAGGAAGAGGGATAGCTCTTAGCTAGAGCCCCAACCAGGATTCGAGGATCCGAGTAGCAGAAGGACAGGACGCTTGACAGTGCAAATCTTGAAACACGAAAGTGACTTTTGGTTTAGCACGGGGTCATGGAGAACGATCACATGGAACGAGATTTAAGCAAGAGATAATTATTGTTAATCTCCTTTTCGACTTTTGGTATTGTAGAGTCAAGGGTTGCTTCCTTGAGAAGTCCCCAAATGAGAAACATGAAACACCCTGTACGATAAGGGTGTGGTCATGGCCTCTGGTTGTGTGGAGTTAGAGATCATGCTAAGCATTTGTAAAAGCCGTATGAGTTCAGATTTGGACCTGTGGATCTTATTTGTAGGGTTCTAGTGAGGACCCGAAAGAGTTGTTCCAGCTCATATTTAGAGGAAGATCCAATGACGGGGAGGTTGTGGACCCCACTGGTGTAGGGGGTTTGCATCAAGAAATCACACCACCCACAAGCACATCCTCCGGATAAATCGGGGTGAGAATCGACCTTGAGACCTCTTTTTACATATTTCCTTCCATTTATATGACACTTGCCTGTGGGCCAATTGTTTATGATTTTCTCTTCATCATTAATCTATAGAAAAATAGTTTGGACTGGGACATTGTTTTTGATTACCTTTTTTTAGAAAGAAACATGAAAGACTGGATGCATATGTGTGTTAATGGATGGTAGCATCATACATGTGTTTAAGCATAGGTCTATGTGTCTATATGTGTGGAAATAATCCAAAGCCTTATATCCTTGACTTTACTTTTTTTAAAGGAATTATTGAAGTAAAGTGTTTTTATCAATTAATTAATTTAATTAACTGAGTTATTTAAGGAAATTCTAAAGGTGTTTAATTTTATTCATTGATCTCAAGTGAGGTAAGAATTAATCTAAAACATTAATAACTTTGGATATTAGGGTTAGGTTATAACTCAATATTATAAAATAAAGTCTAGGGTGAATGAGAAAGAGAATTGATACATTTATTAGAGCATAGAAGAAATTTTTCTGAGAGGCTTGGATCACGAAGAATTGTGACTCAAGGAAATATTGTATAGGTGGAGAAGAACTTCTATATAAACATCAAGTCAAGGAGAAGAAAGAACAGAGGAAGCCACAAATGGGTTTTTCTATCGTGTAGTTTGTATTTAGTATAGTAAATGGATGAAGAGTAGTCAAATTGGTGTAACTGGAACCAGTCCCACCCAATGTCACCTCAATGGGATGGTTCTTTCTCTTTAGGGAGGTAAGGCCTAGGGGAGACATCCCTGGTAACTTGGGGTTTTGAGAAGGCAAAGGATTCTAAGATAAAGATAAGTTCCCCCCCTCACAAGTCACAACCGAGAAGATAGTTTGGCTAACAACCAATAATAAAGTATAACCAAAAAGAGAGATACACCTGCCCGAGACAAAGAAACAAGAAGTATATGCAATCTCACTTGCTTGGTTAGTACTTCATATAATCAATGACTATCTGGTATATAAGAAATTGAGAAATAAATATTGACGAAGTCAATTTTTATATAATAACAATGATGTACAATATCAATTCTTCACTAAATGTTGAAAGAGTATGGGATTCATTGCAAAAATTAACACTTCATTCAAGTAATGCCTTTTAACAACCATTTAATTGCTCATAAGTAAAACGATAGTTGCACAATGATGATAATAGAAAAGGATGATGACAACAAATGAGTTAGTAGGGTTAGTCTAGGCTAGGGTTAGAATAGTTAAGGTTTTTTTCAAAGTATTAAGAGTTGTTTTTTATCATAGTACTCACAGGCTAGTGTTGGATCATGTTGTCATTGATGCCAATGGTTTGATTGATTGATGTCAAGTGATTGATTGATGTCAAAGGATTGATTGATTGATGATTTATGTAATATAATATGTATTGTCCTTGATGAGAATGCATAGATGAATATGGATCAATGAGTTGTCATTGATACATGATGAAGATGGATCGATGTGGTTCCATTGGTATATGATGCATTGTTGGAAAAATGTATAGATGACTCATTATTGTCTTATCATGATTGATAA
>JASDQU010100741.1:727389-743599 GCA_032191745.1 Picea mariana | reverse complement strand
AGGAAAATAGGTTAAGTGACCTAGAAATGGGTTAATATTATTTATTCAAGGTGGATTATTTAAATAGTCAAGAGAAGTGACAAAATCAAGAAATGATAAAGTAAGGTGACAAAATCAAGAAGGAATATTTATGGAAAGTGGTTAACCCTAAAAATAAGGAAAATAGGTTAAGTGATCTAGAAATGGGTTAATGTTATTTAAATGATAAATTAAAGTGACAAATTCAAGGTGGATTATTTAAATAATCAAGAGAAGTGACAAAATCAAGAAATGATGAAGTAAGGTGACAAAATTAAGAAGGAATATTTAAATGTTAAAGTATTGGAGAACTTTCTATTTATGGAAAGTGGTTAACCCTAAAATAAGGAAAATAGGTTAAGTGACCTAGAAATGGGTTAAGTGACCTAAAGGATGAAAGTATAAATAAGATAGCAATGGTCTCTTGTAGATCATCCTTTGTGTGGATCAATGGAGAGCTTCTTGTGGGAATATATTTTGGAGTATTGATGGAGAGCTTCTTGTGAGAGCTTCTTGAGAATTTTTGGTGTGGAACACTTGAGGATATTGAAGATATATAGGTGACTGAGGTAACCAAGGATACATAAGCCGAAATTCTGAGGAAAGTGAAGAAAAGAAGGCCGAAATGCAAGAAAGAATAAATTATTTTAATGGTGCTTTCTAAGGTATGTTATTTAAAGGTCATGTCACCATTTCGGTATAACTTTATTTCTATAATGATTCAGATCCTGAAATTTCTATTCAAGTGAGAAAACATAGCCAAGTATTTGTGGCTAAAAACACATCTTGTGGGTCGTTGCAGTTTGGGAATTACACTCCGTGGAAAATAGGGTTTGTGGCTAGTCCGGAAACTAGTCAAAATCAGGTGTTTCAGGTAAAAACGTCATAACTTCTTCATAACAGATCCAAATTCAGTGAGACCAATTGTGTTGGTTATATTATAGTATTTAGTATTCTCTGTAACTGTTTCAGATCTATTCATCAAATATTTTTTGTGGGGCATGCTCTACAAGGTCGCTCACTGGAATAAGCCAGAATTCAGCAAGGTATGTCATTTTTGCTATAACTCCTTTTCTGAGAGGTTCCAAGTAGTGCCACTTGGAGGAATTGTATAAAACACAATGAAGAACATTGTGCATCAGTTTCAGATCTTTATTCAGTACAGGTACAAAGTTATGATTATTTCAAGTTAGGGTTGATGACTAATCCAAAACTAGTCATGGTTGAGACAAGCAGTTGATGAGTTGGCATATACATGAGGTGTATAGTTGATCATGTTGGTACATATTTATGATTCATTGTTGATGAGTAGTTGACACATGATTGGTATATACTTGGTACATGTTTGGATGCGCTTGTTTATGGTAGAGGTTGATTACAGGTTGTTTGGCACAGGTTGGTGCATGGTTGATGCTCTTGTTTATGGTACAGATTGATATATGTTGAGGATTGTTGCCTCATCTTAGTTGGTGCTGAGAATGCAAGCTGAGTCTTTCATATAGAGCTGGTKCTCTTGTAGATTTGTACTCTATTCATTTGTTGATGATAAACCCCAAGGATTGTAGTCCGTATTAAAAAGAAAATTGTACATACATCTTGTGTTCTTTATGTTCATTGTGGTGATGACTTGTTGATGATATATTGCTAATATATGTTTCTGATATGTGCTCACATCTAACTGGTTATAAATGACAACAATGGGTAATGAATAAATGTTGAATGTCAATTGATGAGTTTTTGTGCAAGAGGGAAGTTTTGGGAAAAAGAGCCCCACACTCATTCACCCCCCCTCTAAGTGTGGTAGGTGTGTCCAACAGCTAGGTCTTAGATCAATGGGTTCCTAGGGTTAATGGAGTCAAAAAGAGGACGCAGAAGCTGAAGGATAAAAAATAATAGTAAGACTAAGGATTGGAGGGTCAAGCATTGAAGTGTTGCTATGGCAAGGCCTCAAGGAAAAAACCCTAGGGGAGAGAGGATCACTTTGGTGTAGGGGAATTAGGCCTCAGTGTTCTCTCCTCCTTCTTTAGGTCAATGGAAAAAAGAGGTACGTCAGAAAGTGGCATAAAACTAAGAAAAGAGGTTTTGCAGGCAACGTGTTGCTATGGCAAGGCTTTACCAGCAAACCCTAGAAAAATGTCTCATCAAGGTGTAGGGGAACTATGCATTAATGCATATTCTCCTTCTTAGCCCAATAAGAAAAACGACTAGCTTGTAAGAGGAAGGAAAGAGTGTTGCTAAGGAAAGGCTCTATCTCTCTTCAATAAATGGCTCAAAATCTTGATGGGGACATGAGACAAGGACCTACAATGTGTGCCTATCACCTAGGGTTTATTCAACAAATAAAAACAATATATGAAAGAAATAACAATACAACCATTCAATTAAGAATTTTTTCATAAATTTACTTACATTTTACTAAGAAATAACATAGAAAACCCAGTTGTAACACCTTCTATCAAGAGAAATGCCAAAAAATGCCAATAGAAATCCAAAAATGCTTTCCTTCAACAAGTGCACCTCACAATTTCAGCCAAGAAGTCCAAGTGTAGAGAAAATGAAGACCTCACTAATGAGTGAGTGAAAGATGATGAAAAAATGAGAGTAAAAACCCTCAATTTATACTGTACCATGACCTAATTTCAATTTTAGGTCATAAAAAGGCCGACAAGGCCAAAATATTAAAAATCATATTGTTTTACATTAAATGCTTAAAATTAAACACTAATCAAGATAAAGAGAGATGTCATGCACCTTTTAGGGTGACGCTATCCCCTTCTAGGGAAAATGCAGCATCCTGGAGCAAAATGTTAGCCCTCCTTAGGCTTCTCCAACCTGCCACATGTGCAAACACTGCCCCAACTGTCTCCCAAAGCATCCAAGCTACTAAGTGACATCATGGTCATGAAGGGTGACTTCCTAGACCTTCCAAGGCCAACGTTCCACTGAAAATGGCACAGTCCCCCTAGGTCAAGCTCTACCAGGGTGCCTCTGCAACACATCCTCTTTCTCTCCTATGCAATTCCCTATGTTCTATCTCTTCCCCTAGCTGGGGTCTCAACATCCATTTGGTGGGATATTTAGCCCCATGGAGGTCCAAACAAATCATCTCCCCATTTGTACCGGTCCAACATGGTACCTGTCCATTGGGCATGATCCTACACATCAACAACTACGCCCTCCATGGGATCATAAGTCACAAGGATCATAACAATGTCAGTCACATATCAACATTAATATTATTAAACATATGCATAAATCCCCTATTACCCCAGTTAAAATCTCAAAGACATTATACAAGATTGCAATACAAGTTTAGAGAAATTTATAGGGCGTCCTATTGGGCTAGTGTCCACTCGAAAAGGAAAGTTTCAGGAAGATACTTCATCCAAGACATGCAAGTGGGTGATGTGGATAAGGGATGTCCATGCAAGTGGATGCAATGAGAACAGAGGGTGCAAATCTTTACCCGTGGGTGCCTTTATAGAAGGCGAGTTGCACCTGTCCTAGATGTAATTTTTTCCAATCCCATTCATGCCTTTTATTCTTTATTCTTCATTTTTTTATTCTTTATTTCTTCTTCTTAAAGAGGCTAATTAGAGGGAACTACCCTAGCATGATGACCAATGGTGACAGTGTTACTCACAAGTACTTTCATAGAAATGAGAAGGTTGGCTCGTGATGAGACCCCGTTTCCCTTGGCCATGCAACCAAGGGTCACTACCCTGGCGTGGTAACCAATTGGTGGTAATGTCATACTGCTAGGTACCCATGGACCTAATAGGCTGGCTCATGATGAGACCCCCTATCCTCTAACTAAGTATTTTTTTATTATTATACGGGTCCCTCTTGTTTCTTGCTAAGAATCCTTTTATTTCTTTCTCAGGGATCCTTGGGCGAAGAATATTGAGGTTTTTATTCAAAGACTTTTATCTTTTGCCATCTTGATTTTACCTTCTGGGCCTTTAGCCCCTTCTTCCCACTAGATAAGGTGAAATCCTTAAATGATAGGTCAACCCAGTGCTTGGACAAGTGTAATGGGATAGGTGAGCGGGAAGCAAGATGAAAAATTGGTGCTATGATGGGAGCAGACGATGGCTTTTCTGAAATCCCCCTAGTGACAAACTAGAACCTACATACACAGGCTTACTAGTGCATCCCTTCAATTCCCCCATACATGGTCAAGAAGGCAAGTATAAGATCCAAGGATTTGTTAGAAACAAAAGGAATTAAATGCACATATTCAAGGGTTTTGATGATCAAAGTGACACATACGATGATACCCGGGCTCATTACCTCATGGAGAAAGAACCATCTCTGACACAAGACCAAGCCGATGGTGATGGATGTTGCTTTTGTTGGCAAGGTAGAAGCCTTGAAAGGGAGAAAAGATGGGCCCTCCAGGGCCATACTAAAGTCAATCCGGCTCTCGTTACTCCATATCTAGGCCTCGTGGGCCTCGAGACATGATCTCCTAGTTATCCCTAAAAGTGGCGAACAACATATGGATCCAACTCGGGGTCTTGTGCTCACCGTAGAGAAAATGAGAACCTCAGCATCTCTGGCACAACCTGCTTACCTGCTTGATCTCAATAGCAACTATTAGAAACTGATTGGGATCATAATGCCACCCCAACATATATATATATATATATATATATATATATATATATATATAAGAGTGAAATAAAACAATCATAAGTGTGAATGTAAAAGAAAACTAACATGCAATGCAAATGGTATAATACATGAATGAAAAAATGGCTACCTACTTACCTACACTTACCTATTGGCTAGATGTTGGATGTATTCAAATGACTAGTGTAACCAATCCAACAATGTCCCACAATGCCTTCCTTTGTGCTTCATCATAAGCCAGAATAGTGATAAGTTAAGCACAACAATACCATGAGTTAGCAAATGCATTGTATCTATGGAAGTTGTAAGGTCTAGCTCATGGAGGTGGGTGGGAGGGAAAAGGTGATGCCAAGCCATACTCTCAAAAGGGTGCTCAATCCATCTCAGGAAAGGATCATGAAAAGTCAAAGGATCGGAAGACCGACTCAGGGAATCTGGATGCTGGCTACCTTGAATGTTCTTACAAATTTAAGCTTGAGAAGATATTAACAAGAACTGAAAGGATGGCTGACACTCTTTAAAGGGGAAGCTTGAAAACTGAGGTAATAAGCCTTTTCTTGCGGTACTCAACTTTCCCCTAAAATATAGAATGAGGTTTTTTCTTAAAGAAGACTTGGGATAATGGACATGTTTCTAAACCAGAACTTTAGTGACATAGTGAACTAAGTGATCAAAGGGAGGTGGAAAGTCTTATCACAAGTATCATGTTTCAAGGAAGTAACTTCCTCACCTTTATCACAGTCTGAGCACAACAATGGTTGATAACTTTATTTGTAGGACAAATCCAAGTTCTTAGAAAAACAATCGTCAAAGTCCTCAAGGTATGACCGAAAAATAGTAGGAGAGCATAGTATCAAGTCATCCTCGGGTATTTGAATAAAATTTCTAATCATTTCTTGTTGTTGAATGTGATAATTATTAGTAACTTCATGCGATAAAGGTAAATGAAACTTTTATAAATGACCCTCAATTTCATAAATGGGATCCCAATCATATCCAATAACATCCCATTTGTGCTTCCCGATACGTATGAACTCATTAATATTATCAACAAAGTCATAATTTTCATCATAACATGAAGGGGTTAGAAAATACAACACTTCTTTACTTTTCATATCATAAGATAGAGAATCTTAAAAAACTTGGAAAGGGAAGTAACTCACCTTGCTCACTTCTTCCTGTGCAGGAGCTTCAAGTACTTGGATATCTTTGTCAAATGGAAGACTTGATTCTACATCTTCTAGTTTGTCCAAAGGCTCCATTTCTTCTTTGTTGTTTAAATCATAGAATAAGGTATCATCAAAAATTTGGAAAGGAAAACAACTTACCTTATTCTCTTCATTTTGTGTAGGAGGAATAGGATCTTGGAGAGCTTCCTCGGATGGAGGAGTGTTTACCAGTGTTTCATCCTCAAAATTTACTTCTTTTATTTCACTGCATTCTATCGAATCATGGGAGAAATCCTTCTCCTCTTTAAGGGGTTGAAAATTCCCCTCACAAATCTCTTCTTTCACATCAAAATATTCTTGGTATTGAGCATGATACGCATTCGTGAGATCTTCAACAATCTCAATGGTGAATCCTCCGTCTTCCAAGGCTATCATGAGGTTTTGAAGGGAATCTTCATACGTTTGACAACGTGGCTTGGTAAATTCAATAAACCTACTAATGAGGTGTATGAAACATGATATACCCTTGTCTTTTTATCAACTCTTAAACCAATTTTGCAAGAAGGATGGCAAAGTGAGTATGAATAATTTTATAAGACCATCCTCTCCCAATTATGTCTCACTCATATAGTCCAAAAAATTTACGATGTGAGGAGTTGGGAGGCCCCAAAATATTGGAGATTTGTTTATCCATTTTGTATCAAAGTAATTTGGGTATCCATGAAAACTTTTGAAATCAATATTCAGATACATTTGTTCCCACTGTGCCATGATCCCATAACTTAGAAACATTACAAAATTGAGAGTAAAGGTCAGTGGAGTCACGAGATAATTTTCCTGAAACTATCAAAGGATAAGGGAAAACACCCTACGTGTATTGTCCAGGTAAGCTTGTAAGATAAGGATTTTGAGGAAAGGCTTACCAAAAAGTGTCATCTTGAGGAGAATTGGTTTAGTGTTCCCCGAAAATGGTGCCAAAATGTTATCGTGTAGTTTGTAGTTAGGATAGTAAATGGATGAAGAGTAGTCAAAGTGGCCTAATTGGAACCAATCCCACCCAATGTCACCTCAATGGGATGGTTATGTTTAGGAAGGTAAGGACTAGGGGAGACATCCCCGGTGACTTGGGGTTTTCAGAAGGCAAAGGATTGTAAGATAAAGATAATTCCCCCCNCACAAGTCACCAACGAGTCGATAGTTCAGCTAAAAACCAATAATAAAGTATAACCAAAATGAGAGATACACCTGCCTAAGACAAAGCAACAAGAGATATATACAAGATCACTCGCTTGGTTAGTACTTCATATAATCAATGACTATGTGGTATATAAGAAATTGAGAAATAAATATTGACGAAGTCAATGTTTATATAATAAAAACGATGTACAATATCACTCTTCAATAAATGTTGAAAGAGTATGGCATTCAAAGTAAAAATTAACACTTCATTCAAGTAATGCCTTTTAACAACCATTCAATTGCTCATAAGTAAAACAATAGCTCCGCAATGATGATAATAACAAAGGATGACGACAACAAATGAGTTAGTAAGGTTAGTCTAGGCTAGGGTTAGAATAGTTAGGGTTTTGTTCAAAGTATTAAGAGTTGTTTTTTATCATAGTACTCACAGGATAGGTCTTAGATCAGTGGGTTCCTAGGGTTAATGGAGTCAAAAGGAGGACAGATAAGTTGAAGGATAAAAAATAATAGTAAGACTAAGGACTGGAGGGTCAAGCCTTGAAGTGTTGCTATGGAAAAGCCTCAAGGACAAAACCCTAGGGGAGAGAGGCTCACTTTGGTTTCGGGGAACTAGGCCTCAGTTCTCTCTCCTCTTTCCTTAGGTCAATGGAAAAAAGGGCTAGCTCAGAAAGTGGCATAAATCTAAGACAAGAGGTTTTGTAGGCAACGTATTGCTATGGCAAGGCTTTACCAACAAACCCTAGAAAAATGGCTCATCAATGTGTAGGGGAACTAGGCCTTAATGCATCTTCTCCTTCTTAGCCCAATAACAAAAATGAATAGCTTGGAAGAGGAAGAAAAGAGTGTTGCTAAGGCAAGGCTCTATCTCTCTTCAATAAATGGCTCAAAATCTTGATAGGGACATGAGACAAGGACCTACAATGTGTGCTTGTCACCTAGGTTTTATTCAAAAAATCATAACGATATATGCAATAAATAAAAATGCAACCATCCAATTAAGATTTTTTTGCAGATTGTTACTTACATTTCACCAAGAAATAACATAACAAACCCTAGTTGTAACACCTTCCATCAAGAGAAATGCCAAAAAATGCCAATAGAAATCCAAAAATGCTTTCCTCCAACAAATGCACCTCACAATTTCCGCCAAGAACTCCAAGTGTAGTGGAAATTTCAAACCTGACTAATGAGTGAGTGAAAGATGATGAAAAAATGAGAGTAAAAACCTTCAATTTATACTCTACCATGACATAATTTCAATTTTAGGTCATAAAAAGGCCAACAAGAATAAAATACTAAAAATCATATTGTTTTACATTAAATTCTTAAAATTAAACTGTAATCAAGATAAATAGAGATGTCGTGCCCCTTTTAGGGAGACATTATATCCTTCTAGGGAAAATGCAACATCCTGGAGAAAAATGTTAGCCCTCCTTGGGCTTCTCCAACTTGCCACACATGCCAAAACAACCCCAGTTGTCTCCCAAAGCATCCATGCTGCTAGGTGACATCATGGTCATGAAGGGTGATGTCCTAGGCCTTCCAAGGCCAAAGTTCCACTGAAAATGGCACAATCCCCCTATATCAACCTCTTCCAAGGTGCCTCTGCAAGACGTCATCTTTCTCTCCTATGCAAACCCCTTTGTTCTGTCTCTGCCCCTAGATTGGGTCTCAACATCCATCTAGTGGGCTCTTCAACCCCATGGAGGTCCGAACTGATCATCTCCCTATGTGTACTGGTCCAACATGGTACTTGTCTATCGGGCATGATCCTGCACATCAACAAATATGCCCTCCATGGGATAATAAGTCACAGGGATCATAACAATGCCTATCATATATCATCATCAATATTATTAAACATGTTTATAAAACCACTATTACCCTAGTTGAAATCTCAAAGAAGTTATACAATCCTGCAATAAAAGTTTGCAGAAAGTGAGAGGGTGTCCTATTGGGCTAGTGTCCACTGGAAGAGGAAAGATTCTAGAAGAGACTTCATCCAAGCCATGTAAGTGGGTGATTTGGATAAGGGATGTCCAGGCAAGTGGGTGCAATAAGAGTATAGGGTGAAAAGCTTTACCTATGGGTGCCTTTGTAGAAGGAGAGTTGCACCTGTCCTGGATGCAAATTTTTCCAAGCCCATTCATGCCTTTTATTATTTATTCTTCATTCTTTTATTCTTTATTTATTTTTCTTCAAGAGGCTAAGCAGGGGACACTACCCTGGTGTGGTGACCAGTGGTGACATTGTTACCCACAAGTACTTTCACAGAAATGAGAAGGTTGGCTCGTGATGAGACCCCCTTTCCCTTGGCCATGCAACCAAGGGTCACTACCCTGCCGTGGTAACTAGATGGTGGTAATGCCATACTGGTAGGTACCCATGGACCTAATAGGTTGGCTTATGATGAGACCCCCTATCCTCTGACTAGGTCTTGCTTTATTATTTTGCGGGTCCCTCTTGTTTCTTGTTGAGAATCCTTTTATTTCTTTCTCAGGGATCCCTGGGCGAAACATCTCGAGGTTTTTATTCTAAGGATTTTATCTTTTGCCATCTTGATTTTACCTTCTTGGCCTTTAGCCCCTTCTTCCCAATAGGTAAGGTGCAATCCTCAAATGATAGGTCAACCCAGTGCTCAGACAAGTGTAATGGGATAGGTGAGTAGGAAGTAAGATGAAAAAGTGGTGCTATGACAGGAGCAAATGATGGTTTTTCAGAAATACCCCTAGTGGCAAACTAGAACCTAGGGACACAAGCTTACTAGGGCATCCTGTTAATTCCCCCAGACAATGTCAAGTGGGAAAGTATAAGATCCAAGCATTTGTTAGAAACAAAAAGAATTAAATGCACATATTCAAGGATTTTAATGATCAAAGCGACACATACTATGATACTCGGGCTCATTACCTCATGGAGAAATAACCATCTATGACACAATACCAAGCCAATGGTGATGGATGTTGTTGCTGCTAGCAAGGTTGAGGCATTGAAAGGGAGAAAATATGGGCCCTCCAGGGCCCTGCTAAAGTCGATCCGGCTCTCGGTACTCCATGTCTAGGAACTGTGGGCCTCGAGACATGATCTCCTAGTTATCCCTAAAAGTGGGGGATAACATGTTTCACTAGAGAAACACCACATGAAAGGGTTGTGTTTTATGGAGTTTTTGGTACAAACGTTCTATGCATGTACATGGGTTACAGTGGAGACAAGAACATATCCGTTGGCGTGCATAAGGAGAGGCACATACACCTTGAAAAACATGCATATCTGGGTCTTATAGTAGATAAATAGTTTATAGGTTTTCATGTAGTTGTATCTATTAATGGTCCATTATCCTTGTTAAAGGAGCCCTAATTTTAGCATAATAAAATATTTCTCAGCACTGGTTTTACCTCCGTATTTTTTCTAGGCGTATCTACCATTAGCACTCTATAATTTTCCCAAGGCCATGGAGGCAATCATATAGGTAACATAAAACCACTTGGAGTCCTGGATCTATCCCTCCAGAACTCAGAGAGGGATCTCTCTATCTAATCTAGCTTTGTTTATAATAGATTTTAGGCTAGTTATTACTGTACATAGGTTTTGATCTAAATAATTGGGTAGGGGCAGAGAAGAGGAACCATTGGGCTATGGAGTCACAACAACAAAATAATAAAATTCTATTTTCAATAGGATAATCTTGCAGGGAAAGGTAGACAACTCACTGGAGTTTTTGATTTAAACGAAATGGGGTAGAAGAAAAAATAAGAATTCAATTAATATGAAGAGCAATTGAGAATTCTTTAGCTGAAAATCAGATGAAAACATGGAAATTATTCACATTCAAAACAAAGTGTATCTTGTGACAAATTTTGTTTTATAACTCCTGCAAATAATTCAGAGAGAGAATAGGTATGTAAATAGAGAAAAAACACTTACTAATGAGAGATGCACATCTCCAGTCAAATTAATCACAAGAATCCTACAACATAGCACTGTATTATTTCAAAAATGAAAACATACTCACAGTGAGCTACATTACAATGCTGGTCTTCTTCTTTTCAAATCCACACTAACCTACCCTTAACAAATTTAAATTACAACAATTTATAGAAAATAATCTCCCCCGGACTTATTAGGTCGAAATCAACAACCTGGCCAGAAATAGAAACAAATCCCTCAAAGTTATGAACTGTCGGCTGTGAAAAAAGGGTTAGACTGTTGAAAATAGGGGTCAACTCATATGGTTGTATCTCCAAAAATATGACAGCCGTGAGAAAAATGAAAGAGGTTATTGTATATGAGCTCATTATGAGCAAAATGCTCTCTCAATTTTCCAAATTCATCTGCATATTTCCAAAACAGATTCCGCAAAAACATGACAAAAATAGGAAAAATGGAAACCTGAAAAATGGTGCTCAGAGATGGCTTTGATTCTCCCAATTCCTGATATCTGTGAAAAAAATAAGATAGGTTATTGTTCTTTCGTCCGTTTAGGAGAAAAACCTCTCTTTGTTTCTCAAATTTGTTTTTCTTCCTGAAAATTCTCTCGAAATACAGGTGTTCAAACTGTGAAAAAAAATGGTTTTTGATTTTGGGGGAAGGTGGTTTTTGGAGGGGAAGGTGGTATTCTAGACCCCCCTAGGGTGGTAAGTGGTATTAGAGGGGGGGGTCCAGTAAAACCTAGTGGTGACAAGTGTCCAAGTGAAAACCACTTTTCCCAGATCCCCCACCCTTGTTAAAGTTAGGATGGACGGGGGGTTCGGAAAATATTATGAGTGTTGATCTAATTTTTTGGGGTATGTGGGTGAGGTGGATTCTTTTTATTTTTTATTTTATTTGTTTTATTTAATATTCTTTTATTTTTATTTAACTTTCGTTTTATTAATTTTTTATGTGTTTTATTTTTTGTTTTATAATATTTTCACTTTTTATTTTATTTATAATGTTTTAATCTTTTTTATTTCAGTTTTGTTTTATGTTTTTAAATTGTTTTATTCGTTTTGTTTTCATTCTATTTTAATTAATGTGTTTATTTTTTTTTTAATTGATTTTTATTTTATAAATTTTATTACGTTATTATAATTTGTTTTAATTTTTAAGTTTTATAATGTTTTGTTTATTGATTATCTAGTAACTATTAATTATTTATTTAAAATTAATTATTAGTGCACTAATCTAGCTTCTAAACTAATTACACTAATCTAATTACTAATTATTAACCTAACTAATTAATCTTTATTATTAATTATCCCAGGTTATCTAATGACTTATTAAACTAGTTATTTTTGTAAATTTTACCCTAGTTACCTAACATCATTTCATGTAGGGATGAAATTACCGGGGAGAAAGATGAAGTGGATGGTGTAATGGAATTAAGGGTGCAGCAGGGTGATGAAGGATTGGGTGAAATGGATGGAGGGAGAAGTGAAATCAACCGATCCCAACAATCAAGATGTCTTCATCATGAGAGAAATGCCAAATAGATAGCTAAAGAATCAAATCATGTATGATTATAGGACCCCAACATAGGCTCCACCTAGGGATGGCATCTCTTTCAAGTGGTGAAAAGAACCAATGAACTCTGATCACGTAGACCAATGCTTTATTCGTTGGCCTGATCCCAAAACTTTATTCTGCAATGTGCATTTGTTCTGATCTTTCAACTGAAACCAAATCAAACTGAAGACTGAAATTTTGAAATTGAGATTGAAAAAACATTGAAAGGGAAGCTCAAAGAGCTGAGCTTATTTTCACACTGCTGCCTACCCTATACTGTTGAAAATCATTTTGCTTCAGATAATACAGAAATTCCGCTGAAGCCATTCAAGTAGCTTTTGAAACAAGTGAATTGCTTGACTACTTGTTATCACAAACAAAATGACAACTTGACCTTTTGTCCATAGAGTCAAAACTGCAAAGTGTAATGTCCATTGTTGAAAACATGGATGATCTTTTATGCTAAAAAAATCTTCCATGTAGCCTATTATGGGATCAGGAAAGACACGACCTATTTCTTGACTTTCAACAAATTTATGGTTATAATTGTGTATGACACCTATTCTTTTTACATCGTTATACAATTCCTGATATGGCTGAAAATTTTCTATTGAACTTTGAAATGAGACTCCTCCTAAACTAGGCCATTCAACTGATTTCCTAATCATGTCTTGATCATAGCTTCTTTTAATCTCGTAATTGGCAAATGAACCATGACTTGGAAAACACAAGTCATCCAATATATCAGTTATTGGATCTTGCATGGATTGGAATGATTGTTTTATTGGTGCCAATATAAATTCTTGATTTTTCTGTGTACTTATCATCCATGACATGATTAAAAATTTTCTTCAAAAACTGAAATGAATTGAAGGTTAATTGTATAGAGTTATACTGCATTAATTCATCTTATGTTTGAATATCGATGTAACTCAGGGGATGTAAATTTGGATCAACAACAACTTCTAAGTCATCAATGACATCTCCTACTGATTCATCATAACATTCGCCATCCCTACTACTGGCAATTTTCTTATGATTTTCTCTCAAAATTTAAAATGAAGAGAAACATAAAGGCGTAGATATTTCACTTACTCTAAGAATTTTCTACATTTTTCTCATTGCTTTCATAGTTGTTGTGCAAACGCTGATTGTCATATTTAATCTGTAACAGAGCTTCCTTCTCCCACAAGCATGCCATTGGTTTCTTTGAACAGTCAACATCTATTTCAACCACATAATCATCATTATACTGATCATACTTGGGTAGATTATCTAGGTAAGAAAATTCATCAAACATACACATCATATTAGTTGATTTCGCTTTCACAAGATGAGTTGGAGTTTCATCTTTGACTATGTTGTGAATGGAATACATGAAATAATAATTTTCCAATCCATGATACCAAGGGTGAGATGCAAAGTGTTTGGGAAGAATGACCCTTTCTTTCTCTGTAACCAATGGAACATGATGCCCTTGAACATCTAGTTTTTATCTTATGCTAATCTCGTGCAACATTTCTTCCATGGTGCTTTCCATAATGTCTAGATTTACCTCTGAGGATGTCATATGCTCCTTCTCATTGTTCTTTCTGTCTTCTGCCTCCAACTTTCACCTTTTGATTGACAAATGGGCTTCCATACTTATTGCACTATATTTCATTTCTTTGAGTGTTATGGTGTTTCTTTCCCTCAACTGAAATGCCATTTCTGGATCAAAAACATCTGGATAGTGTAGGAGAGCTAAATCATGAATAGATTTTATATCAATAGGCATTGAATGGTAGACTTGATTGAATCTAGCTGAAAATTGATGCACTATTTATGTTGGCTATCTTTTCAAGTGATTATATTCCTCCAAAATGAGGAAGGGATTCCTCTTGACCACCCACTGATCCAAGAAAAATTTCACAAACTGATTGATATTACTGATGCTTGTCATTGGCATATATTTATACCATTTCTTAAGTCTACTTTGCAAAGACAAAGAAAAAATCCTAATGCAGAGATCATCTTCTTCCACCTCAAACAAGTCAAGAAAATTCTCAAAACCCTAAATATGTTTTTTAGCAGTGATGTAGCCATATTCTTCATCAAATCTGGGGATATATTTGAAGTAATTGGTAGGGAAGTCATGGAGTATGGGAGGTAAGACAAGAGGCTTGTATATATCTCAGATTTTTACAGGTGTACGAGTATGTACCGGGATTGTAACACTAGGCTTAACCTCTTGAGGCTCATTAGGTTGATCATGCTCTTCATAAATTTTGGCAATATGATCTAGATCAGGATCATGAGAAGGGAAGAAATAATTAAAAAGAAAACCTATCATATCTTAGATAAACATCTAGCTTAAATACCTGATCTTTTCAGATGGTCTGGTCATGTTTTAGGTTCTTCCTCCAGTGGAGTCTTTGAATTGGAACTAATATGGAGTTGGTTGGAGTCGTCGGGTGGATGATTCAACCTTCTTATGTCTGATCATTCTCCACCATCAATAATCAGATCTGGAACTTGATATGCTTTCTAAGGAACGTCTTCAGTATGGTCGTCACTATGTTAGCACTCTGTAATTTTCTGAAGGCTATGGAGGCAATCACAAAGGTAACATCAAACCACTTGGAGTCCTGGATCTAGCCCTCCAAGACTCAGAGATGGATCTATCTGTCTGATATAGCTTTATTCATAATATATTTTAGGCTAATTATTACTGTACAAAGGTTTTGATTTAAAGAATTGGGTAGGGGTAGAGAACAGGAACCATTGGGCTATGAAGTCACAACAACAAAATAATCAAAATCTATTTCAATAGCATAATATTGCAGGGTAAGGTAGAAAAATCATTGAATTTTTTGATTTAAATGAAATGGGATAGAAGAAAAAGAAATAATTCAATTAATATGAAGAGCAATTGTGAATTCTTCAGTTGAAAATAAGATGAAAACATGGAAATTATTCACAGTCAAAACATAGTGTATCTTGCAACAAATTATGTTTTATAACTCCTGCAAATAATTCAGAGAGAGATCAAGTATGTAAATAGAGAAAACACATTAACTAATGAGAGATGCACATCACCAATCAAATTAATCACAAGAATTTGACAAAACAACACTGTATTATTTCAAAAATGAAAACATGCTCACAATGAGCTACATTACAATGTTGGTCTTCTGCTTTTGAAATCCACACTAACCTACCCTTAAAACATTTAAATTACAACAATTTATAGAAAATAATATTCCCCAGGCTCAGGAGGTCGAAATCAACAACCTGGCCAAAAATAGAAACAAATCCCTCAAAGTTCTGAACTATCGGCCATGAAAAAAAGGCCGGACTGCTAAAAATAGGGGTCAACTCAGACGCTTGTATCTCCCACAATATGACATCTGTGCAAAAAATGAAAGAGTTTCTTGTAGACAAGCCCGTTATGAGTAAAAACCTATCTCGGAGTTTCCAAATTCATCTCCAGCTTTCCAAAACATCTGCCATAAAAACATGAAAAAAACAGGAAAAATGGAAACCTAAAAAATGGTGCTTAGATATGGCTTCCATTCTCCCATTTCATGATACCTGTGAAAACACTAAGATAGGTTATTGTTCTTCAGCCCATTCAAGATAAAAACCTCTCTCCTTTTCTAAAAAATCCTTCTGGTTTGCCCAAAAAATTTCTAGGAAGACATGTGGTCAAACTGTGCAAAAAA
>JASDQU010100741.1:709689-723618 GCA_032191745.1 Picea mariana | reverse complement strand
ATATATATATATATATATATAAGAAAAAGGAAAAGAATATTTTTTTCCTATTATAAAAAATAAAAAATAAAAGAATAAAAACAAAAAATTATTACCAGCTAGTGCCTACATCAATATCGACTATTTACAACTGTGCAACCACACTCTATTGTTCATTATACCAATCCATACAATTGCCATAGAAGTAAAAGGGTAAATTTCCACAGTTTAACAAACAATCGTAACCTTTGTTAAAACAAAACAAAAAGAAAAAAAAATTAATTAACTTCCACGTTTTATTAATTTTAGGAAGTGAAGAATATATGGTCAAAATTATAAAAGGAAGATATATAATAAAAAAGTCAAAAGTTTTAATTAAAAAAAAAAATTGTTTTAAAAGTTCACAAATTTCGTGAGTTAAGGAACGCGTATAACTAAAAGATTTATTTTCGAAAGTGTGAAGGTAACATTAAATTATTTTTCATTAAGTACCAAGGAAAAAAAAAAAGATTAAGTGAATATAAAATTACTTTTGGTAAAGTATAAGAAAATAAACAAAGTTTTTGAAATGTATATATATAAAAAGAAGAATTATCAAGGATTATTTTCTTAAAAGAGTATAGAGGAATATTAGAGACAGATATCTATTAAGTCAAGAAGATTAAGTCTTATTATTATTAAATGGAAGTTATAATAATTATAAGGTCAATTCAAATAAAAAATGGATTTTAAGGAAGGAATAATTTATGTTCAAAATCATCTAACTAGATGCATCGGATTATTAGCATTTAGAGGAAATATTCAATAAAAAGAAGTTAGCATCCCCATTTTCCAAGGTAAGAAGAAAAATCACATAAGTATGGATTTGGAAAATCAATTAATAATTCCAAAGACAAATTTAATCAAAACAAAAGACTTTCTTTTTGGTAATAAATATGACATAAAGGACTTACCTTTGACACTCGAAGATTATAAACTCATATCAAATTTCAAGGTTACAACTATATATGAAAAAGAGGTTGATATAATCCTCAGTTCGACTTGGTTAGAGATGCTGGGTAGCTTAATATTAAACCTTGAGAATTCTTTTATAATGTTTTCCTAGAAGAAGAAAAAAATAAAATTACATGATGTCTCAGTGAAGTTAGATTTAATAACTACATCAAAATATCTTGATCAGATCTCCAAAACACTATTTTTAGACAAACAACGATAAATACTTGATATCCAAAAGGAGTGTGACAAAATAGTCATAGATAAAGATGCAGAAATTTGTCGCCTAAAAATACATAATCAAAGTTTACTCACCTAGATTAAGAAGATAAAGAGTGATAAGAAGATGGTAGAGAACAATTTAGAACAACTTATTAATAACGAATCATTGATATATAAATAGACAATGACTGAACCTATGGAACTATATAAGTCTTCAAATGGAAAAAACCTAATGGTGGATAAAGCAATTAATACAAACCGAGTCAACCTTACAACTCAAAAGAATTCAGTTGATGTAAAGAGGTCTTCACGTGTCGAAGTAGACACAAGCCAGTGCTATGAAGAATATTCAATTCCAAGTGTTAATCAAGAAGAAGTTTCAAGTACACAAAGTAAATATGAGGTTGCAAGGATTCCTTATAGACATCCTAATCACAAAAATCAATACTTCAACTAATTAATGTATCCACAGAAGAAAATGAAAAATATGTCAAAAATTATTATTTCCATTACAAATGATGCTCAAGGTAGAATTTATCAGAGGAGTCAAAATACATCAAATTGTCTACAAGAACCCCATAAAATCCCCATTGTGCAGAAGATCGAATTAAGGTGGGTAGACTCCCTTACAATTCGATGGTTGTTCGCAGTGCTTAGAAGATCCTATCGTTTCAAGTCCTTAACGATCACTAATTCATGAATAAAGAATGAGGAGACGATAGTACAATCCATAGCAAGAGACAAGTTATCCATAAGCATGCTTTGAGGACAAAGAATTTTTAAGGGGAAGGTAATGTTATGAACATAATATATAATAATAAATATAAATACATTATAATAGTTAATGAATAATTAATGAAGAGACACCTTCCCAATGAAATGTCATGTCTCCTCATCGAAGGGCACCTGTACATTGGTATATAGGGCCCTCATTCTTATTGTATCTGATCATCTCATATTTTCATATACATTTATATATATTAATTATTGTCCTTATGGATATCTTTATATTCCAAGTATTTTGGATATTTACATAGTGAACCAGGTTGGCTTACCACAAATGACAAAACCACGACCCCCCACTTTTATATCCATTTTATATTTTTAATTTCAGTTTCTTTAAGAGATTTCTTGTAAATGCTCTGAAGTTTGTTAAACAATTTTTTTTATAATTTTTTATCATATTTTAAATTATTATTAAAAAATTAATACAAATAATAATTTTTATGTGTATGTCAAACCGTGATATAAAAATGCTATTTTAAGTCCTTAAAACCATTTTTTTATACAAGTTTGTTAATAACATATAAAGGAATGTTAAAATCATTTTATTTTTTTTATTTTTATTTTTTAAAAAGATATATTTTTAATTTTTGTAATTGATAGTTTGAATTACTTTATAATAATGTATTTTATATTATTAAAGATATAGTATATAAATATAAAATGTATTTAAAAAACAATAAAAAATTATATATTCAAAATAAACACATCAAGATTTATATTAAAGAAAATTTCTAAGAAAAGGTATAGAGGATTAATATATTTTGTAAATCCATAACGATGGAAATCTTCATGAAAATTGGTTTCATTAAGGGAGTTATAGTGCCAAACCATACCCCATAGCATCCAAACCCAAAACCTATGTGTGATATTGATAATTTTGGTGCGCATACCATAAATTTGGATTTCATTTATTCACTCGAAGGATTTCCATAGTGAATTGTGTCGAAGGAGTTCCCTCAAATGCATTTCATAAACAATTGAGTATATTCTTACATGGAAGGAGTTCAATCGAACCTATCTATGTATCTATCTCTTTACATACACACACATACACATATATAATTGTGTGGATTATCACAACAAAAATCTAGAACATATCATACTAAGTTATATTACTAAATATAGATACATATTTACTGTATAGATATTCACACGAACTTTGGTGTATACATATTCATATAAACATATTTATTCATGCAAATACACTTCCGCCCGAGTTCCCAATCATACATCTAATTGGTTATTTTTCTATTTGGTAAATTGATAAATATGTTTGTTTGAAATGTTTATTATGTTTTTTTACTTTAATGTTTTTTATTTTTTTATTTTTTCCCCATAGTGAGACACATTAGCATTATTTTACCCTTCTTTCAAAGGAAAGGGGTCTTTCTTCTTATGTTAAAGTGGCACTAGTTCCATGGCCTGAGGAATCCCACTCCACAATACATGGTTTTATAAAGATCGGTGTGGCTAGGATGGGATTAGTACCCATACCCTACTTAAGGTTTTCAAAATCTTTGGTTTCTTCTTCAGTCTAAGAAAATGATTCCTTCTTTAATAATTCTATTCGAGATGCTGCTATTTGACCATAATTGTTGACAAACTTCCAATAATATATTGCTAACCCTAATAATCCTCTATGTTTCTTCAAGGTTTTGGGAGTCGGCCATTTCCTCATAGTTTTAACTTTATTAGGGTCCACTTTAACACCTTCATGAGATACAATATGACTCAAATATTCCACTTCTTGAACCCCAAAGGAACACTTGGAACGATTTTCATAAAGTTCTCACTCTTTCAATAGTTGTAATACTCTGTCAACATGTTGTACATTCTCTTCCCAAGATTTGTTTTAGATTATTATGTCATCAAAAAATACAAACAAATTTTTTCTAAAGAAGGGATTGAAAGTAGAATTCATCAATCTTTGAAATGTTAAGGGTGCATTTGCAATTCCAAATGGCATAACCAAAAACTCATAATGACCTTCATGTGTTATAAAATCTATTTTAGGAATGTATTCCTTCCTCATTCTAAATTGATGATATCACGAACAAATATCCAACTTACTTTTAATTTCATCCATCTTATTTTCCATATCATCCATATTATTTTCCATGTGTTCACTATTTTCATTCATATTGTTACCCATATTATTTTCCATTTCATCCATATTTCTTTTCATAGTTCCACCCATATATTTTCCATTTATTCCATGTTTTGAGTGATCCTCTTTTGCATCTGGTGATAAATCTCTTTGATTTCATCTTGAGTCATGGTTGATCTCCTTGGAGGTTTATATGGTGAAGTAAATTTTGGAGGAGTCTTTGGAGACAGGTGGGAAAATAATAATTTTCCTCATTTCCTTCTTTATTAGAAATTTTGAATCACCAAAAACATATCTTCAAATAAAAAGTCATGTCAATTGTAAGACCTTTCAAGCCATTAATTTGGAGTCTTTCCTCCTAGACAACTTTCCTTTTTATGTATTTATATAATTTCATCCTTTATGAGTCTAAATTTTTGGCCTATAGTACTTTGAAATTTCTTATGTACAATGCCACAATTCTAACTAAAATTGGATGTGGCAAGTGAAAGTTAGGGTAACTTTCCCAAACCTTGTTTATTTTTTTCCTTTCCATGGGAGAGAACTTGTATAGAATTCCATGTGTCCTATATTTAACACCTTATTTTGAATTTTGTAATAGAAATAGTATGTACAATCCTCTTTCAAGCTTAATTAGTCTCATAGAATTTGGATCCTTGTTGAAGAGTATATGAATGTTCTACCTAGAACAGTTGTTTGAGACTAGTTATAGGATTAGTGAACAAACCCTCTCTTCCACAAGGTATATCTCTGAAAGTGTAAAGACCTAGAAGCTGGAATTTGAAGCATACATACCTTGATATGTGTCTTAAATAACATCAAAGTTTCGATGTTTAAAGTATCCCATAAATTATTTTTAGTGAAAAATCCAAGATGACTCGCTTGAAGAACAAAAACTCTAAGAGCGATTCTTTGATACCAAATTTTAGGATCCAATTCCTTAAAAATGACAAAAAGTCAATGAATATCATGCACTTCGAGGGGGAAACCTCATTTTACAATATATCCAATTTAAAATACAATATGATGTGTGATAAAATGATCGTAATATTATGTCTCCTTGGTGTGTGTGTGAGTGACAAAAAGGGTACAATTATTATGAAAGGGTACCATGGAGGGTTCTAGGAAACATACAATTATAATACTATAACTGAAATAATTCAATATATAAGCATTAATAATGGGGTTTACACATAAACTGCTGCATTGTTTTGGGTCTTAACAATATATGGTCAACATAATGGTGAAAAATGACACGATTACCTCTCCTCTATCCCTTGACTACTTTTTATACTCCAATCAAGTGGTTAGAGTAGTTATCCATTGGATATAGGAGGCTGGGAACTGAAGAAACCTATAAATCTCACCAAAACTTTAGTAAAGTTATATTTTTTGAGCGAAATAAATCCTTATGCAGGATAATAAATGGAAACTTGTGTATGTATGTATGTTGCATAGATGATATGGAACATGCATCTCAAACATGGGTTTTTTTAGTAATTTATGAGTAGGAATCAAGGGGGATCGAGTCTAGAAGTAGGGAAAGGGTATGTGAATTAGGCCAATAAGGTATCAATGCATATGAGGTGGAAAATTATGTTATAACATCCATAAATCTCACTACATTAAAATATTTCAAGAAACAATTATGGTAACTTTCCAAAAACTTGTTGATTTTGATGCCTTTAAAAAGGATGAACATGTATAGTATGGAATGCATGCAATTTTTGTAAAAGTGATTTTAAAATTTTTATTTGAGACACTACAGTTTGTATTTTTTTCAATCCCACTAGTAACACTTGATTATGGTTTCTCTAGCTTAAGAAGTGATTATTTTTACAAAGAACACCTATTTGAGACTAGTTTTAGGACTATTTAGAAATTGTATCTTCTACAACTTGTAACTATGAAAGTATAATGAACAAAATTTTTAAATTTTTAACCAATTTACTTCACTATATCCTCTCTAAACCCTAAGAATTTCACTCCCAAAAAATTTAGAGAAAAAATGGGTAAGTTGTTTGAAGGAATCAAACTAACAACCACCTATTATAATACCAAATGGTATGTACTAAATACTTAATATATATATCCTATCCACATCAATATCAACAAAAAAAAAAAAATGTGATGCACTCTAGCTATAAAAATTTCCTTTAATAAGTAATATATTTTTGGTTTTTTATAAATTACAACAAACTTATATTATTCACAAGAAAATATACAAATACATTGAAACTAATTAACTTTGTTATCATAAACATTGTTCAACCATGTCTCAATTTTTCTTGCATTTAATTGATTCATTAATTAGTAGGGTTTGCGAGAAAGGCTCGTCCTTCTTTCACTAATTTATAATGTACAACATATGGCATCATCAAAAGTTTTTAATAAATATCACTAACCACTAGAATGGTATCTATCACTATAAGTCATTTTTTTTTCCCTTATGAAGATCTCAAACCAAGGATTTTTCTACTCTAATAGAATTTATGCATGTATATCATTGAATGTGTAGTGTGATTTATTATCGTTATTAAAAGAAATCACAATGTAGTTTTTAAATATAATACAATTTTGTTGAGAAATTATTTTTACAATCTAACATRAGGGAGACATGAAGGATATATGTAATTCYTTATATATTTAACATGGATCTATCACATAGAAATTAAAAAAATATTAATAACAAAAACAACCTTAAGTAGAATATCTATCTATCTATCTATCTATCTATATATATATAGTTAGTTAGTTAGTTAGTTAAAGGATTTTTCTACTCTAATAGAATTTATGCATGTATATCATTGAATGTGTAGTGTGATTTATTATCGTTATTAAAAGAAATCACAATGTAGTTTTTAAATATAATACAATTTTGTTGAGAAATTATTTTTACAATCTAACATAAGGGAGACATGAAGGATATATGTAATTCCTTATATATTTAACATGGATCTATCACATAGAAATTAAAAAAATATTAATAACAAAAACAACCTTAAGTAGAATATCTATCTATCTAGCTATCTATCTATATATATATAGTTAGTTAGTTAGTTAGTTAGTTAAAGTAAATGAATAGTATGGTTAAAAGATTTCAATGGTGTGCTTTCGAGTATCAAGGAGATGTATAATTTGTTTCATGTTCAACATGGAATTGACAGTGACACACATACACACACATAGAGAACCAATGTAAATCCATCTTAACATGACATCTATCATGTCTAGAGAGAAATCAAATATCTTGAAATGATTTTGTTTTAATTGAAAATCCATGAAGAAATGCTTACACTTCAAGGGATTGAATCCCTATTGATGCATGATAGATATAGAGTTAAAATGAATCTATACTAGTATACTTTAAATATTAAATATTATGATGACTTATATAAGAATGATCATTGGATAGTTCATAATAATTTGAAAAATATGGAAGCAGATGTTTGTAATATGTTTGTAATTTAAATTAAAAAACATAAAATATAGGGTTGGTTTCACAGAATGTAATTTTTAGTAACGTAAAAAGCACTTTTAAAGTTATTAAACACGTGATATTAATTTTCCATGCATTGTAATATTAATATATAAGTATTACAAGATATATATAAGTAAATACAATATCAATATAGCCATAAATATATATGTTTTAATAATAAAATGTCTATCAAGTTTAATATTATAATATATTCATTGAAATTAGTTATTTAATAGTTTAATAATTAAAAATATTTATTATGAATTGTTAGTGAGTTGAGAGGAGTAGTAGGTGTGGGATGAATATTCAGTATCCCAAAGGAAATAGTATAGAATCATATTCCCTACGAAACATTTCAAACAACATTGATCCGGCCTATTCCCTGTGGAAACAAGTTTCCATTCCAAGAGAAGAAGAGGTTAATAAAATTTCGATATTAGGAGATTCAATATTGGTGTTACAAGAATTGATCGATAGTTCGAATATGGGGAACAATTCTTTCAATGTTCTCATATCTAGAATCCCCAACGCCCTCTCAGGTTTTGAAGAAGTGCACTCTTGCATATTAAATGTGAGTTTAATACTAAGGTTGATTATTGAGATAAATTATCCTCTCTTTTAAGTTCAGTTATCGTCATTAAAAATGTTTTTTGGGATTCCTCCCCATACATTACTATTCAATGCATTTAGTACATTTAATGACATATCACAAGTGGATATAGCTAGAGCCATGTGGTAGTGTGGAAGGATTGATTGCAGATCTGGAGGATAATGGAGAAAAATAGGTAAAAAAATATGGATTGTGTGAAGCAGGCTTCAAATGTGGGATGGATTTGGTCATGGGCTTCGTCGATGATTTGGGATTTAGAGTGGTAGGTAATTTATGGTATGTTCCAGTGGAGGGTCTGCTGGTTTGATTCTAGTATTTTCCAAGTGGTCGTCGTTATTTTTAGGTGGTAGTGCTAGAATATTCTTATCCCTCGATGTTGGTTCCTCTCTCGACCCTGACCAAGCCTCTCCTAGTCTCTATGTTTCCATTTCTTGTGTCTATTTCTGAATGAATCTTCTTTGCTTCTATTTTACATGTTCATAGTGGTTCTTTCCCCTTCATGTTTATTTTATTCAAAGTTGGATTTTGGGAGTTTCTCTTTGGGGATGCATGGTTTGGGGTTCCTAGTTGTGGTTTGTTGCATATTTTAAGCTTGGAAGGTATGGATTAAAATTTAGTTGAGTTAAATAAAATACTCCATTGACACAAAAATAAAATGAAGGTGAACAACATTAATGTCATGCACATCTCTGCAAAGAATGCATACTTGGAGAAATCCAATGGTGTCAATAAAATAAATTCCATGAACTGTCTCTCAATTCAAACATAAAGATCGATCCTTTAGAGGTCAAATGGTAGTATCTCATCTCTTTTTTTATTCTACATCACTCAAACTCTCCCTTAGTGTCTTCAATTAACAAGGGTATAATGAATTCCCATCATGCATAAAATGTCGAAAGATGAGACTGGGGGTAAACATATGAAATGTATAGAGGTTGAAGAAGGTTCCCTCAAACCTTTTGGAGGGAAATAAGTCTATCATATTGAGTATTATAGACAATACTTGTTTTTCAAATTAATTCTATGGTGGGATCAATTTGTCAAGAAAATAACATGTTGAAATGTATGGAATTTTTTATTGGAGAAATATTTCGTCTTTGTTTTTTTTTACTGTAGGAAAATAATCATTCCAAAGAGCTAATTTTTCTTATCTCTCTATGACTAATGTTTTCTTCAGCATACCTTCTATATATTAATAAATATTTCATTTTTAGCATTTTTTTACAAGGAAACCCTTGCAAAAAACTCTATGAGTACTTCCCCATGATCCAAGGATGGTAAATGAGATAAACCATTGGCCTGGATCATGAGGCCTAACCTGATGGGTAAATCAATTGAGGCCCAACAATATCAATAATATAGTTGGATAGGGACTTGACCTTGAGACTTCTTTTGTTATAACCATAGCATATATATATATATATATAGATAGATAGATAGATAGATAGATAGATAGATAGATATAATTGAGTTTAAAGGTGCTTTCTACAACCTAGTATGAGGGAGATGTGTAATTATTTCCATACTCAACATGTAATTGACATGTGGCATTTAAAAATTATATTAATAACAAGAAAATGCATTTCAATATTGACAATAAGTGAAATATTTGAATGTACACCTTTTATATATATAAAGTAATTGAAAGTAAAGAAATTCTTACTCCATTGATAGGTGGTTTTTACATCCTAGTATGAGGAGATGTGTGCATTTAAAAAAATATTAATAAATAAAAGAATTTTTTAACGTCTACCATAAACAAAATATTTCAATGTCCACTTAAGTAAAATATTTCAATATCAATTTTATGTATGTATGTATATTATTCCTTTAGGAAATGTAGAAGTTCAGTCCTAGATGGATGGACCATGGAATTCTATATTTGTTGGGGATTGGATGTAACCTAATATGAAACAAACAAACAAAATTTTAGATAATCGAAGAGGAAATAATATTTCAAAGATAGAAGGTGGTGTCTAAAGACACCATTACAACACTTAAGCACAATGCATTATGATCAGAACATCACAATGTATATTGTAAATCTTGTACATAACAATGATATTGCCATGATATGTATGTTATTTATAGATTGAATATCTAACCAAATTCGTTGAAATTGATAGGATATTGTCAATATATAACCATCGATGGTTAGAATTGACTCCATCAAATCCACACTGCCAAATCATCTCAACAAGAATTCTCTACCAAGTTATCCATGCATCCAACTCATATTCGATTTCTTAGTTGGTTCACCCACCCAAAGAATGTCTTCAAATGTTGGTTGAATCTTCGACCAATAGAATTTTCAACTACTTGAGCGACTTCTATAGATATTTGATCGATCATTCAACCGATTGTTTCTATAAGTATGTAAATTTCCCAACTAACTAATTCTAAGAGAAATGTCATGAACGATCTGAAGTTGATGTTCTAACACCCTGATCTAGATTATTTTGAGAACGACATGAAGACAAAAATATAACTGAGATATAACAATGAAATACACAAAAATATAGAAGAGAACAAAAAAATATAGTGAAACCCAACTTCTATTACTGAATAAGATAGAAAAACATTGTAGAACACAAATTGGAAAAATGGGGTAGTTTATCTCTAAAAGGAATGATATGTTGGCTATGCTTCATTTACAAGAATATTTACATCACACTTCATTTCCTTCTTAAAGGGACTCCTTCACCTCAATTATATATGAGAGAGTGAGAGGAGAACAATTCTCATGATGCATGTGGGATAAATTGGACTAAGTTTATAAAATTCCATGGGCATGTAAAACAATAGGACTTACCAAGAGGTCACCCATCCCAATACTACTCTATCATAAGCATGCTTAACTACAGAGTTATAATGGGATTTGATGCATTAACACTATGTTGTAGGCATGTACATAAGACCACTAGGAAATAATTAAATGATGTATGTAATTAACAAATGAAGATAACATTCCATTCCATTCCCCATCAAAAGGTGAATATCATGGTTTATCAAAACCACGGGCTCAAAATAGTGATTCAGTGGAAGAGGTGGATGGCTGCCAAGATATATCTGGATCATTCCTCCCCCGTTAGAAATCAATGTTCTCCATTGCATCGAGTTCCCTTGGTGTGTTTCTTTCCTTGCTGAAGAAGTTGTCCTGCTTATCTTGTTGAAGGATGTCATGAACCTATTGCTAGAGCGGTTGGATACGTTCGACCAATTGAGCTACACGATCTACCTGAGTGTGGGAGGACTCTATCAATGAAGATGCAACATGAAGAGTATGAAGGGTTATGTTATAACCTTTCTTGAATGGATAGTGTGGAGGCACCCCCATAGGTGCAGCAAGAACATCTTGGTACTCGTCTACAATCTTGTTGATCTACTTTTGCTGGATAGAAATGTCTTGGGTTGAGGTTGAAGTGTCCTTATGTTCACCTTCTAACTGGATTTTGAATATGTTAAACTTTACAGTATGAGATATTACTTTGTGGAATTGTTTTTGTGGGATAATAGTTGGAACTACCTCTGGTATCCGGTATAGCTTCCCCCCCCAGAGTAACAATGACACTACGAGGTCGAGACTCATAAACAACATGATGCCTTTGTTAGGTATGTGTTATATTCTTTACATGTGTGTGTGTGTGGGTGCGTCAGATACGAAAACTGCGTCTGACACATTCCTAGGGGGGTCCCAGGGAATGGCAGGTATGCCCCTCGGTAGCCCAGGGCAGCGCCCCAAAATTTTTTTTTGGGCGGTTTTTTGCTATTTTTAGTGGATTTGTAAATTAATCTCGGATTAAGGGATTAGGGTTTTGGTATCTATGGAATACCTAAAAAAATTGTATATATTGTATGGTGCATGGTGAAATTCGATATAAAGAAAATAAGAAAGGTTTTCCCAATTGAGGGTTTCCAGTATAAAATCTCTGTATACTTTGTGTATGAGCCATTGATTAATTTCTGTATTGCTTAAGAATCTATATGCATTGCTTTACTTCACATGTTTAAAACTTACATGTGGTATCAGATCACGTTTTTGGCTTAAGAGGGACGCCTTTGTTGCTAAGGGTTTGGCTCGATCTTGATAGATCAAGTTTATCTTGGGTCTGTGATAAACCTGGGTTTAGTGGGAGCTTTTGTAATGGAGATTCAAGTAAAGAAAGAGGAATGGTGAGCTCATCTAGAATCGAGATAGAGAAGTTCAACGGTAAAGAATTTGAGCTATGGAAGCTCAAGATGGAGGACCTTCTTGTAGACAAAGAACAATGGATCGTTGTGGATCCTGGTACACAGCCTACTGGTACACCATCTACAAGCACACAGGCTACTGGTACATAGCCTACCAGTACACAAACTACTAGTACACCAGTTACTGGTATGTCGAAAGAAGATTGGGACAAGTTGGACAGAAGAGAAAGGAGTACTATTCGACTCTGCCTGGAAGATTCGATGTTGTTGAATGTCTCGGGAGAATCTACAGCCAAGGAACTATGGGATAAGTTAGGGAATTTGTATCAATCAAAGTCCCTGGTAAACAAGTTGTTTCTTCGAAAGAAGTTGTATCATCTTAGGATGGAAGATGGAGATTCTGTGACAGAACATCTAAATGCCTTTAATACTCTGGTAAGTCAACTTGGATCTGTTAATATTATGATTTCAGAAAAAGATAAGTGTATTACTTTGTTATGTTATTTGCCAAACTCTTGGGATAATTTGGTTGTAGCAATAGGTAGTAGCACTCAATCTACGTTGAAGTATGAGGATGTAGTTGCATCCTTGTTATCTAAAGAGATGAGGTGAAAAATCATGGATGGTCACAACACAGATGCTTTATTTGTAAGAGGGTGTACCCAAGATAGGAACCCTGGTAAGCCTTCGGGATGGAGATCTAAATCTACAGGTAGATCTAAGTCTCCAGGAAAATCTTTGAGGAAATGCTGGAAGTGTGGTAAAATAGGGAATTATAAGAAAGATTACAAGTCTAAGAACGTTGAAAAACCAAAGGGATCTGATAGTACCTCTTCCACAGAGGTGAAAACCTCCACTGAAGAAGGAGGTGATGTTTACCTAGCATCTACAAGTACACATGCATACCATGGTGTATGGTTGATCGACTCAGGTGCATCATACCATATGACTCCTCACAGGGAGTGGTTCTCTGAATATGAAAAATATGATGGTTGTGATGTATTCCTAGGAGATGACTCGACAACAAAAATATTGGGACATGGAAGGGTTAAGTTGTTGCTAAACGATGGAAGGATTAGAAATCTTCCTGGGGTTCTACACATTCCAAAACTAGCTAGGAGCCTCATATCTGTAAGCAAGTTGAATGATGCAGGAGTTAAAACTGTATTTGAAAAGGACACTTGCAAGATGGTACGAGGAGAAATGGTGTTGATGAGCGGAGTTCGTTGTGGAACTCTGTACATGTTGTTGGGAAGAAATTATACTAATGGGTGTAATAGTTTTGTTGTCCTTGAGAAGAAAAATGAAGGAGACAAGACCAATATTGTCCCAGAAAAGAAGACCATGCTGTGGCATCAAAGACTGGGGCATATTGGAGAAAAGGGCCTTCGAACACTACACGGTAAAGGTATGATTGGAGGTATGTCTAATTGCACTTTGGATTTTGATTTCTGTGAAAATTGCATATATGGTAAACAAAATCGAGTAAGATTCCCATCTGGTGCTACAAGAGCAAAGGGGATCTTAGAGTTGATACACAGTGATGTGTTTGGACCTGTT
>JASDQU010100741.1:692509-709629 GCA_032191745.1 Picea mariana | reverse complement strand
TTAAAGAGTTTAAGGCTCTGGTAGAAAATCAGACAGAGAAGAAAATAAAGGTATTGAGAACAGATAATGGTGGAGAATTTTGCGGAAATGAATTCGAAGAATTCTGTAAGAAGTGTGGTATATCAAAGAAGAAGACTACTCCATACACTTCTCAGCAGAATGGAGTTGCAGAAAGGATGAACACGACATTGATGGAAAAAGCAAGGAGCATGCTCAGCGATGCCGGGTTAGGACAAGAATTCTGGGTAGAGGCAATGAGTACAACATGTTACTTGGTCAATCGATCACCTTCATCAACGTTGGATGATACAACTCCACACGAGGTATGGTATGGAAAGAAACCCTCTCTTCAACATCTTAGAGTGTTTGGTTGTGATGCTTATGTACATGTTCCAAAGGAAAATAGGAGTAAGTTGG
This sequence comes from Picea mariana, assembly GCA_032191745.1. Taxonomy (NCBI): domain Eukaryota; kingdom Viridiplantae; phylum Streptophyta; class Pinopsida; order Pinales; family Pinaceae; genus Picea; species Picea mariana. Next base: position 709,212 of record JASDQU010100741.1, on the reverse strand, counting down.
ATAATAAAGATGAATGTTGTTTTCAGAGAGGTAAAAGATGTGTCCAAATAGNTTCCAAAGGAAAATAGGAGTAAGCTGGATAATAAAGATGAATGTTGTTTTCAGAGAGGTAAAAGATGTGTCCAAATAGGAATTCCCACCAACGCAAGATGAACCTGAGAAAATAGAGCTTGAGTTGGATGATGCAAAATCTGAATCATCTGAAGAAGAGGAAGCAGAGGAAGCAGAAGCAGAAGCAGAAGAAGAAGAACCTCATACCCCAGTATTGAGGAGATCAGTGAGAGATAGAAGGCAACCAAAAAGGTATAGTCCACCTGATTTTCATTCCAATTTTTCTTTATATATCACTAATGATGGTCCCAGAACTGTCAGGGAAGCAGTGAATTCAGAGGATAGTAAACTCTGAAAGAAGGCCATGGTTGAAGAAATGGATGCCTTGGATAAGAATGAGGCATGGGATATAGTTGAGGTTCCAGCTGGAAGAAAATCGGTTGGTAGCAAATGGTTGTTCAAGAAGAAGTTTAATGCATAAGGTAAAGTGGAGAAATACAAAGCTCGGTTACTAGCAAAAGGTTATTCCCAGGTAGAGGGAATTGACTTTGGTGAGATTTTTTCTCCTATTGCTAAGTTAACTTCTATTAGATTTCTTTTATCTATTGTTGTTGCTTTTGATCTTGAAGTGGAACAAATGGATGTGAAGATAACATTCCTACATGGGGATCTAGAAGAAGAAATCTACATGAAGCAGCCAGAAGGCTTTGTAGTGAAGGGAAAGAAAGAGCTAGTCTGTAAGCTAAAGAAGTCACTATACAGTCTGAAGCAATCACCCGGGATGTGGTACCAAAAGTTTGACACATACATCCTTGGAGTGGGATTTGTAAGAAGCAGGGTTGATCACTGTGTATATTCCAAGCAGGTTGGTAATCACTTCATTTATGTAGTGTTGTATGCTGATGACATGTTGTTGGTAGGAAATAACATGCATGTTATCAAGGAGGTGAAATCGCAGCTATCCTCCAAATTTCACATGAAGGATCTTGGTACTGCTAACTTCATTCTGGGAATGGAGATTAAAAGAGATCGTGCAAATAGGAAACTCTAGTTGAATCAATGAAAATTTGTTGAAACGATATTGTAGAGATTTAATATGCATGGAAGTAAACCGGTCAAGGTTCCTATTCCTATAGGTGTAAAGTTATTTGCAGATCAGTGTCCCAAGGCATAGGAAGAAGAAGAGGCCATGTCCCATGCTCCATATGCCAGTGCAGTTGGCAGTTTGATGTATGAAATGGTTTGTACTAGACTGGACATTGCACATGAAGTGGGAGTTTTGAGCAGTTATATGTCAAAACCAGGGAAGGAGGATTGGACAACAGTAAAGAGGGTCTTCAGGTATCTTCGTGGCACCACTAGTTATGGATTGTGCTACCAAGGAAGACCGGGATTGGATAGAGTGGTGGAAATACATGGCTTTGTTGATGCAGACCAGGCTAGAGATTTGGATCACAGAAGATCTACAAGTGGGTATGTGTTTAACCTATTTGTAGGAGCAATCAGTTGGATGAGCAAAAGACAGGTTGTAGTGGCATTCTCAACTATGGAGGTTGAATACATGGCAGCCACTCATGCAAGCAAGGAAGAAGTATGGTTACAAAGATTGTGTTCAGGTATTGGGTTGGTACAACAAGCAGTGAGATTAGACTGTGACAGTCAGAGTGCAATATTCCTAGCAAAGAACCGATATTATCATTCGAAGACAAAGCATATTGATGTTTAGTATCACTTTGTGAGAGACATGGTTGAGGAAAAGAAGGTGTTGCTAGAAAACGTTGACACTTTGAAGAATGTTGCAGATTCATTGACAAAGTCTGTGAGCACAGAAAAGTTCTTCTGGTGTAGAGTAACAATGGGCATTGCTTCCTTGGATTGTTGACTATATAATCCCTTGGACCCCTGGATGCAAATAAAACAACAAGTGGGAGAATGTTGGGTATGTGTTATATTCTTTGCATGTGTGCATGTGTGGGTGCGTCAGATACGACAACTGCATCTGACGATCCCTTCACCTAGAGCTCTGTCGTGTGCGTCGGACACTTTTCTAGGGGGCTACCAGGGGGGGGCAGGTATGCCCCCCCCCTGGTTACGCACAGCGTTCATCACCGGGCGATAGCCCGGGGCAGTGCCCCAAAATATTTTTTTGGGCAGTTTTTGGCTATTTTTAGCAGATTTGTAAATTAATCCCGGATTAAGGGATTAGGGTTTTGGTATCTACGGAATACCTAAAAACATTGTATATATTGTATGGCGAATGGTGAAATTTGATATAATGAAAATAAGAAAGGTTTTCCCGGTTGAGGGTTTCTGGTATAAAATCTCTGTGTACTCTGTGTATGAGCCATTGATTAATTTCTGTATTGCTTAAGAATCTGTATGCATTGCTTTACTTCATAGGTTTAAAACTTACAACCTCCACATATATGGTTGGCCTAATAGAACATCAAAAAATTCTATTGGGGAAACATCACACAATACCTCATCCTTAAAGGGCTTGATGTCGTAGGACAGGCGACACTACTCGCTGACATGAATATATTGACCCTGGCGAAGCCACCCAATGTTGTATGGTTGTGGGTGTGGTGTTGTTGGAAAATCCAACTTTTTGATAGCCTCTGCTGAGATGATGTTCTTTTGGCTTTCTCTATCAACAATAAAATGAAGCGGGGTCCCCTTCACCCACATTTGTGAATGGAAGAATCTCTCCCCCTCCTCAGGATCCTCTTCTAGTTGGATTGCTACAGTTGTGATGGTAGCAATGGGTTCTACATCAATGATTTGTCTCCTTTTATTATTTTATGAATCAGGGTCCAAGTCAGGGTTCGACTCTTTGTCTTTGAGCTAGGCCACCAATGCCTATATTGAGAGACATTCATCAGTGTTTTGTCAAGGGAATTTTTGGAACTYACACCACTTTCCGGTGTCTTTCTTAGACTTCCTCTTACCCTTGTTTTCCTGCATTTGGTACTGGCTCTCTTGAGTTTGTCCTTCCTTGCTTTGTCCATGCTTCTCCCACTTACTCTCTTTCTTGAATTTATGCTCAATTTTGACTACATATCGATAAGAAACTCCCAGTGAGGATATGTCGAAGAAATCCATATATGTTTGGATGTACATGTGTAGACCACTACGGTACTTCAAATCTAGGTGCCTCTCAGAGTCTTTGATACCCATCTTTGAGCACAAGGTATGAAAGTTGTTGGTGTAATCCAACAGCGTCTGGTCTCTTTTTTGATGTAGATTTGTCCATCTCATGTATTGGTCATTGATCCAAAAAGGATCTAGAGAAGGCTAAGAACAACTCAAAACTCATAGAGGCTACTCAGGAGGCTTACACTGGCTTCAGCAGATAGATAAAKGGAAAAAAATCAAAGTTCCCAAAACTCAGTTAAAATGGTATGATCATGAAGAGAACGTTGTAATATTTCTAACGGTGCAAACAACTCCTCAAATGGAGTTACGTATTGAAATATGTTTGCGCTCAAATTTTGGTCAACCTATCCCAGTCAGCAGGGGATGAATCAACATCCATATTACTGATGTGACCATCTATACAGATGACATCATCATTCGTACAACACACGTGGAAGGAGTAGGAAGGTGACACATGGCATGATGATGTAAACATGATGATGTCAACATGATGATGTGGTAGCACCAGACACTGCCACGTGTCACCCAATTTTGGCATTTTTTGACCTATCTATGGACCAATCGGATCATGCCATGTGTCAGTTCGTACAGTCTATATGGATGACGTTGCATGCTAACATGGTGTGCTAACTTGGAAGGTGGAAACTTTGACTAGTGATAGGTTTCCACGTGGCTCAATCAGAGGCTTCCACGTGGCCCAATCAGAGGTTTCCACGTGGCAGGTGGGAAATTCCCAAGGACAGCCTGTGAACAACAATTTGGAAAAAAATGGTTGGCGAGTCTACCAAATCTAGCAGACCACGCCAACCCTAGCCATGGTTATATCATTTGGATATGATTCTAGAGACACCATTAAACTTGGAGGAATGGTCACATTATATATATATCTATATATATATATATATATATATATATATACCATATTAAAAATACAAATCCAAAAGGGGAGTCTGCAGGGTTTGACACTAAGACCTCCTCCCACAACAATGCCTTAACATATCTACCCTAACAAATAGGCCGCAGATTCCACATTGTAACTAACACCTTATTCAATCCTTAAATGTTGCACCCAATCGACCACAGGTGGAGGCGCACTAACCATACAACCATATGACCACGCATTTCCATGCAAGTACAGTCATTATTGCAGGTTGCATAGGGTACAAAAACCGAGACAAAATTCTTCTTGGGTCCTAGAGTTCCAGATTCGGATCGAGGTATGGAGACAACCATTTTTTGGTAATTCAATGCCATGAATTCAATGGTACTAATTGTTTTCTGATCTGAGTATTATTTCTGTAGCTTGATTTCAGAATGAGGTATACCTATGTATTTAGCCAAATTCTTTTTCTAAGTTAATGAAAGAGCCTACCCATTTGAGAGTAGGACCTGGAGACGTAGTCCACCAGGGACGAACTATGTTATCAAGTTTTTTGTTCAGATATGATTCTTATGTCTCTTTATTTTTTATCTTTTCCTTCTTTAATTGTGCACTTTAATTTATGCTCATTTAATGCAATTATTTATAAGTCAGGATGAAAATATCCTGAATCAATCATCATAGTTTTTGACAGGGTAGAAATCCTCCTTTAGGGAATATAGAAAGTTCTCACAAGTGGGTTCTCTCCAAAATAGTGTAGATTCATCCATGGTGTACCTCTCCTAGTAACCTTCCCACCAAGCTCTGACATGGGTAAGGGATTTAAGGAGCGCAAAGGCCATATTTTCACTATCGAAATATTTTTGGACAGAGAAATAACCTTCTAGTAGATTCAACTATTTTTCTAGAGCATCTGCATCTATCTTGCCTTCAAATAAGGGGATATCGAAATTGACTTTCACCTTGAAGGGTGTTGCACTTGCAAAATGGTTGCTTGTTTAATATTCCTTGGTTTTCACCATTGATATTCTTCGAAGGATCTGAGAAAAGTTGTCTATCATCTCATTCCTTTGTCCCACGAGGGCTTTCTCAAGCAACATATTGAAAGGATCTCATTCTCTGTCATATCTCTTTTCTTTTTCCATGGGAGGTTGCTTAGGCTAGTGAGAGTAGTTTTCCTCAAGCAAAACTAGCTCGATACCCAAATATCTATACCCTGACCTCTTCAGGGACCTACTCTTAGAAATGAAAAGAACCAAACTGCTCTGATACCACTGATCCGAATTATTTTGAGAACGACATGAAGACAAAAATATAACTGAGATATAAAAATGAAATAAACAAAAATATATAATAGAACACAGAAATACAGTGAAACCCAACTTCTATTACTAAATAAGATAGAAAAACATTGTAGAACACAAACTTGAAAAATTGGGTAGCTTATTTCTAAAAAGAAAGAGATGTTGGCTACGCTTCATTTACAAGAAGATTTACATCACACTCCATTTCCTACTTAAAGGTCCTCCTTCACCTCAATTATATATGAGAGAGTGAGTGGAGAACAATTCCCATGATGCACGTGGGCTAAATTGGACTAAGTTTATAAAATTCCATAGACATGTAAAACACCAGTACTTCCCAAGTGATCACCCATCCCAGTACTACTCTAGCCTGAGCACATTGAACTGCAGAGTTCTAATAGGTTATGGTGCATTAACGCTATGTTGTAGGAATGTACATAAGACCAATAGGAAATCAATACATGATGTCTATAATTAACAATAAAATGCAGTGGGGTCCCCTTCACCTACATATGTGGATGGAAGAGTCGCTCCCCCTCCTCAGGATCCTCTTTTCATTGGATTTTTGTAGTTTCAACGGTAGAAGTGGGTTCTGCATTAATGATCTGTCTCCTTTTATTATTTTCTAAATCAAGGTCCAAGTCAGGGTTCAACTCTTTGTCTTCGAGCTCGGCCACCAATGACTGTATTGAGCGACATTCATCAGTGTTGTGTCAAGGGATATTGTGGAAATCAAACCACTTTCCGATGTCTTTCTTAGACTTCCCATTACCATTATTTTCCTGCATATAGGACTGGCTCTCTTGAGGTTGTCCTTCCTTACTCTGTCCATGTTTCTACCACTGACTCAGTTGCTTGAATTTCTTCTCAATTTTGACTGCATATCGATAAGAAAATCCTAGTGAGGATATGTCCAAGAAATCCATATTTGTTTGGATGTACTTGTGTAGACCACTATATTACTTCAAAACAAGGTGTCTCTAGGACTCTTTGATACTCATATTTGAGAGATGTTGGTGTACTCTAGCACCATCTAGTCTCATTTGTGATGCACAATTATCCATCTCATGTATTGGTCATCATAGTTTTTGATAGGGTATAACTCCTCCTTTAGGGAATCTACAAAGGCCACCCAAGTTGGTTCTCTCCCAAATAGTGTAGATTTATCTATGGTGTACTTCTCCCAGTAACCTTCCCACCAATATCTGACATGGGGAAGGAATTTAAGGAGAGTGAAGGTGATCTTTTCACTATTAGAAAATTTTTGGAAAAAGTAATAACCTTCTAGCAAATTCAACCATTTTTCTAGAGCATCTACATTTATCTGGCCTTCAAATAAGAGGATATCAAAATTGACTTGTAACTTGAAGGGTGTCATACTTGTGAAATGGTTACTTGTTGAAAATGCCTCGGCTGCTGCCATCGGTAGTATTCAAAGGATCTAAGCAAAGTTGTCCATCATATCATTCCTTTTTCTCATGAGGGATTTCTCAAGCAACGTATTGAAAGTATATCCTTCTCTGTCATCTCTCTTTTATTCCACCATGGGAGGTTTCTTAGGCTAGTGAGAGTGGTTTTCCTCAAGGGAAACTAGCTCAAGACCCAAATATCTATACCCTGACCTCATCGAGGACCTGCTATGAGAAATGAAAAGGAGGAGACTGCTCTGATACCACTGATCCAGATTATTTTGAGAACGACATCAAGACAAAAATATAATTGAGATATAACAACAAAATACATGAATTTATATAATAGGAGAAGCTTCAGGGAGTTTTGGTCTCGGGGGCCAGGAATCCTTAGGAATCCTGGAGCTAGGGAGCCAGATAGGATCTATTCCTAGCTGGCTGGGAGGTTAGACAGTTTTGGGTAGAGTATCATGCAGAGTTGGAGGACGACAACAGTAGCTTCAGTTAGAGGTATGTATTTTCGTTATTCTTCTATGTTATGTAATTTATTATGTTCTACTCATAAATTTGAATTATGTTGAATGGTTATATGCTAGTTATGAATTGTTATATTTTGACTAAGGAATTATAAAGATGTTAGGGCAGCACTTCTCTTATTATTTTTATTTTATTTTTATAAGGCTCTGTTGGAAGAGACCTTACAAGTGGGTTCTGCATAAATAATATGTCTCCTTTTATTATTTTCTAAATCAATGTCCAAGTTGGGGTTCGAATCTTTGTCTTTGAGATTGGCCACTAGTGACTATATTGAGCGACATTCATCAGTGTTGTGCCAAAGGCTGTTGTGGAACTCACACCACTTTTCTGTGTCTTTTTTAGACTTCCCGTTACCATTATTTTCCTACATCTTGGACTGGCTCTCTTGAGGTTGGCATTCCTTTCTCTTTCCATTCTTCTCCCACTTACTCTGCTGCTTGAATTTCTGCTCAATTTTGACTACATATCAATAAGAAACTCCTAGTGAGGAGATCTCCAAGAAATCCATCTTTGGTTGGATGTACTTGTATAAACCACTACGGTACTTCAAAACCAGGTGTTGTTTGAATTCTTTGATACCAATATTTGAGCACAAGGTATAAAATATGTTGGTGTACTTCGACACCATGTTGTCTCTTTTTTGATGTAGAGTTTTCCATCTCATGTATTGGTCATCATAGTTTTCAACAGGGTATAACTCGCCCTTTAGGGAATCTAAAAAGGTCTCCCAATTGGTTTATCTCCCAAATAGTGTAGATTCATCCACTATGTACCTCTCCCAATAACCTTTCCACCAAGATTCGACATGGGGAAGGGATTTAAGGAGAGCGAAGGTGATATTTTCACTATCAGAAAATTTTTGGACAGAGTAATAACCTTCTAGCAAATTCAACTATTTTTCTAGAGCATCTTCATTTATTTGACCTTGAAATAAGGGGATATGAAAATTGACTTGTACCTTGAAGGGTGTTGCACTTGTGAAATGGTTTCTTGTTGAAGATGCCTCGACTGATGCCATCGATAGTCTTCGAAGGATCTAAGAGAAGTTGTCCATCATCTCTTTCCTTTATCGCACGAGGGACTCATTGAGAGACGTCTTGAAATTATCTCATGCTCTGTCATATCTCTTTTCTTCCACCATGGGAGGTTGCTTGGGTGGTTTTCCTCAAGCAAAACTAGATCGAGACCCAAATATCTATACCCTGACCCCGTCAGGGACCTGCTCTAAGAAATGATAAGGAGAAGACTGCTCTGATACCACTGATCTAGATTATTTTGAGAACGACATGAAGACAAAAATATAACCGAGATATAACAATGAAATACACAAAAATATAGAAGAGAACACAAAAATACAGTGAAGCCCAACTTCTATTACTGAATAAGATAGAAAAACATTGTAGAACACAAACTGGAAAAATGGGGTAGCTTATCTCTAAAAAGAAAGAGATGTTGGATACACTTCATTTATAAGAAGCTTTACATAACACTCAATTTCCTTCTTAAAGGGCCTCCTTCACCTAAATTATATATGAGAGAGTGAGAGGAGAACAATTTCCATGATGCATGTTGGATAAATTGGACTAAGTTTATAAAATTCCATAGGCATGTAAAACACTAAGACTTCCTAGGTGGTCACCCATCATAGTACTACTCTAGCTTGTGCATGCTTAACTGCAAATTTCTAATGGGATCCGGTGCATTAACACTATGTTGTAGGAATGTACATAACACCAATAGGAAATCATTAAATGATGTTTGTAATTAACAAATGAAGATGATATTACATTCAATTCCCCATCAAAAGGGTGAATATCATGGTTTATCAAAACCACAGGCTCAAAATAGTGATTCAGTGGAAGAGGTGGGTGGCTGCTGAGATCCATATGGATCACACCCCCCCCCAATCACCACATGGATCTAGAGATTGAGAAGGTGAAATTACATCATTAGGACACCCCACCATAATTACATCTTCCTGAAGTGATTCAGGAGCATTGTTGTCACTTGCGCAGATGTAACATCCCGCTCTGGTGCACTGAGCGAACTTATTCTTTGAGGAAACTTGCTCGCAAGTGATCTGGATTATTATGATATTAAAACATTTGTCTTTGATTATGATGTGCCATGGGTAGATGACATGTTGTTTTACGACATTGACATAGATAGGTGCTATTGACTCAGTTTTATGGAGTGTGCAAGGTTTTGGACCTTGAGGATGCAGAGGCATCGATGGAACCCCTTGGACTCCGGATTGAGTCAAGGAGTGTGCTATTGGGGTTTGATTGGTTTACTGTGATATTAGTACATTTGATTAGATGATATGATGTGACGTGTTCTGACATGATTTGTTTATGATGCATGTTGTTGATAGCTTGTCGACCAGACTCACATATGGAGTAAAGGGGTCACACACAACTACCAGAGAGGTTGAGGGAGAGGTGTGGATAGCAGCCCTACCATAGCCTAATAGCACTCCCTCCATGGCTCTAACTATAGGTTAACGATTACCTACTTTGAGAGGACCCACGATGCCGTGAGGGTAGACTGCGACAGTCACTCACGATGATTATAAGGGGCGCACAGTAAGGCAGGGGCCCTATTCCTTAGAAGCCTTTAGTCTCCCACAAGTTCACCTGGTAGAGTGTTGACCCCAGGGGTTATTGATGTCTACCAATCAGTCAAGAGGCGAGTGGCAGCCTTGGAGTACGTGTTGTGTCCTAAAGGGCACGTCGCGCAAATAAATAGATGAGGCGAGTGGCACCCTTGGAGCACGTCGCACAAAGAAGAAAAAGAGGTGAGTGGAACCCTTGGAGCACGCAGTGCGTCTTGAAGGGAACGTCGCGTTGATATGATAAAGGAATGAACCTAGATGGCCCTAAGACAATCAACACTTTAAGAAATTTTAAAACGACTCTCCTAATTAAATGTCGCCCAATTCAGAATCTAAGTCCTAAGTCTAAAAACTTCGCTAGGGGTAAGACTTTCTCTACCCTTGAGAGAATATCTATATAAAATTATAATAATAAAATTTAAAGTAAAAACCTCTTATGTAATAATTTGGTCTTCATAAATTTTGGGGTAAAATGAAGAGAGTAAAAATTAAATAAAATCGGTGGATAAAAACAAATATAACGAAGAAATTAATTATTTTTAACTTTTGATAGCTTTAAAAGATGTTGAATTAATAATAAAAGGGAAAAGGGGTTAAATTGCAACTGTCGTTTTTAGCTCTAATAAATAGGGAAAGAGGGGAACTTATGGTAAAAAGAGAGAGGTCAACTTAGTAAAGGATCTGCAATTAAGAACCTTCTAAATTGAACTAAATTAGCAACTTCTTTTTAGGGAAAGTCATTAAAACCTGTAAAGAAATCTAGGGACACCTAGGAGTAAATTTAGGAGTAACTCTAGGTGGGTGAGGGAAATAATACAACCTAATAAATTAAAGAAAATAACATTTGGAGGAATGTGGGGGATGAATGACACTTGTACGAAGGAGAATTTTTGAAGATTTTTTTTTTAAACTTAAATTAAATGAGATTTAGGGAAAGAATGGAAGTTCTAAAAATCTATAAAAGAGAGGAAGGAGGAGGAAGAAAGGGATCGGTTATTAGTGTAACATTACGCTACCGGATTAGTGACTTGACTGATTTACTTGTGGGAGTTGGGATTTCCCATCTCGGAGAGGAGTGGTAACTCGGCCTTGCGAGGTGAGATGGGAGATACACGTACCATCTAGATAGCGTGTGGCCCCTTTGCAGCTCAGGGGGCTAAGGGGGAAGCAGAGTACCCCTAGCATTGGCTAGGAGGTACTGGTGTAGTCTCGACGGTCGACGAGCGGGAGCGTCATAGAGAGCACATACGTCACTCGAGGCAGGCGATAAGGCAACAGTACGCTCATTCAATTTGTAGAGTAGAATGCATTAGGAACTTATGCTTGATCCATATGTTGATTATAAATGGATGAATTATACCTTGAGCTTTGTCATTCGATTGATTGCCTAAAATTATTGTGGTCAGCGTTCTGGTTTGGGTTTTACTGTTCCTTGGTTGGATGTTTAAGTTTCGATGTTACTCTTCGCGTTGTATTTTCTCGGATGTAGTATTTAGCATTTAAATTATTGTTGTATAGTTTTACTATCATTAACCATCATTGATATAGTTGTAATGCATTGTTGTATATACATGGGTGCGTTGAAATGTTGATTTCGTGCAGCAATAGATACAAACATTTTACTTCTGTCATTTACATAGATAATGAAAAAAATTTAGCTCATTCTGTATGGATGTAACGCCGATTTCGTTCTGTAATTACCTATTACTTCTGTCATTTACATAGATAATAAAAAGAAAAAATTGATCTCCTTCTGTATGGATGTAACGCCGATTTCGTTCTATAATAGGTATAGACATATTACTTCTGATGATTTAACTAGATAGGGGAAAATGTCGAATTTGTTCTGTGATGGGGGGTAAGGGTGAATTTTTTCTGGCAAAATCCTTCTAGGGCATTTTTCATTGTAAGACTGGTTCTGAAATTTCATTCTGGCTTTGGCTATCCAACAGATGTCTGGACTGTCTCATAATTATGCACTGCAAACCCTCTTCATTTAATTTGAGCCAATTGATTCGATCGTTAGTGCTTGACCAACTACACGCCGCTCGATCTAGACTGCCAGAGTGTGTTGGTTAAGAAAATCATTACCTCGGGGCATTTATTGAAAGGTTAATCCCAGTGCTTTAGCTTGTTGGATGTTAAACCTCTGTAATTTGATTGTTAACACTCACCGATTCCATTCGCTTGACTAGCTGACCTATATCTTCAATCCCAGAGTATTTGTCCCTTAAATATACCCTGTCATTTCTTCTATCTTACACTGGACTGATAGTAAAAGTTTGTCTTAATTGCGTGAGATTTAATTTGTAGCCGCCCACAAATTACTTGAATGCTTGTGCAGTTACAGTTTTATTGGGTAGCATCTTTTTGTGCCATCAGAGGTGGTTCCACTGTGTTTTTGGGGTGTAAAATTTGTTACTGTGTGGTCTTGTGCTTGATAGTTGCCTGTTTTAGACCACCCTTTAACGCTATGGTTTTGTTGGGGCGTGAGAAAGAAGTTTTGGTTTGAATAGAATATATCTTATTATATTGTTATGGACAGGAAACACCGAATCAGTCCTTAATTAAAGGACCACCAATGACCCAACGGTGGGAAGTTTGATCTAAGTCGAATTAACTATCTTTCTGGTTATCATGACTTAATTGCTTTTGAGAATTTATGAGTCCATTTCAATTTAGTTGGTTAGAAGTTACTGATGGAATAGGTGAGTTTTCATTGCGCTGGTAATGGCAGTTACTCCCAGCTAAATCACAATTTACTGTCTTCATTACCATTTACTATTTACCTTCCATTACATTTTCACTGACTTCATTGTTGTCATCAATTTTTATTGGACCATTAAGCCAATACTGTCTTCAATAACTAAATATAGAAGAATAGTTGATAAGTAGAATGTTTTTTTTTTTACTGTTATTAATTTAGGGATAAAAAGGAAGGTTGCAAAATTAGTACGTCCAAATGGAAAAAGAAATGATTCTATTTATTAAATTCGAGATAACAATGATTGTTTACTGAATAGTAAGTTCCTTGAAAAAGATTGATCCTATTGAGATCTTTTAGCTATTAATGGAAAGCATTACCTTCCTGGAAATTGTATTTGGCTTTGTATTTATTCTTTTCCGAGGAATAGTCAAAATACCAATTTTTAAATTTAAAGTCGATGAATGTTAAGAACTTCTTAATATTGGGACCTGGGTATTGTAATAATCTATACATATATTAATTATTTTCTTTTAAAATATTAGCATGATGTACTTCCCTATATGATTTTATTGATGGGTCAATAGTATCATCTTGATACAAAATAGTTTAATTACTTAATGAATTTAACTTATGCAATAGCTCCATTTGATATAAAATAGTTTATTACCTTAATATTTTTAACTTGTGCCAAGACTATACATTCCTTGACCTCTCAGTATCCCTTAAGCTATCACCTTGACTTTCTACGAATTAATACTAGGATTATAATTTACACGTATTCTTATATATAATTGTGGGATGAGGATTTTAGTGTAAGGTTCGTCAAGAGGTAAATAATCTATTCCTTGTTGTATTGTTATATATACATAACTACCTGATTATTAGATTGTGAGCATAAAATAAAACACCTATAACAATAATAATAATTTAAGGCAAATTGATTCAGATGGTGTTCTGAGGACTTTTATAACTTAAAATTGCGCATTTGAACTTGTTGAAGACTAAATTTGATTATACCTTCAGGTCATTATGCACTTTAGACTGCAAAGTCAGGCTCGTAATGGAGGTCGGGATAGACTATGTTAAATACCTTACATGTTATATTATTTGTCATTTTCTTGAAATTTGATTGAAATTACACCTCCCATGAAACATTGTAGTAGAATTATTGAGTTAATAATGATGCACTATCGTAATATGCCTTAATATAGACAACCTTGTTGTTTACAATCTTGATGGTCATGTTGTTTTCATAGGTTAAAAGGCTTGGTCTGCTTGTGTTGGGCGAGATGTAGACACCTCCATGTTCCTCAGAAACGTTGCCAGCCCTGAGACCTTAAATGGTCAAAATCGATGGGAACCTGGGCTGGAGCATTTCTTGTGTGTCTTGGAGGTCCTAATCATTGCAGGGTAGGATGGGCAGGTAGTTAGTCTTTTTACTCTCGTCGGTTGATTATTGTTCTTGCTTACCAATGGTTGATGTGCGTCTTAGGTCGATATGTGGTTGTCGTTGTTGCATGCGTCACGTTCATCGTCGTGTTGCGATGCAGAGTGTAATTTCTATATTACCCTTGTACACATGCACACACACAAAAAAAAAAAAATCACTTGTTATTTGAGGTTGTTGTCATGACGAACATGAGGTTTGTTACATATGGTATCAAAGTGGGTTCAACCCGCGATTTGGGATCGCTACGGATTTCGTTGATATGATTGTTTATACTATTTATGATCAAGTTGATTTGTGTGCATGCAGGGAATCATGGTTAGAGGACACCGTGGAGGCAGATGATGGGGTGTGAGGGGAGGAGGCACAATGCCTCCAGTGGCATCCACGCCTGAGGGGTATAACCCCCATGGAGATGAGTAGGTTCTTGAATAGGAGCAGATAGCAGTTGGTGATGTAGTCGAAATGATGAGATATTTTTAGTGCATGTGTGAGGCACTGATTAGCCGTTTGGACAGAGATGAGGCCAGAGCGCCAGCACCCGCTGAGGTTCCACCATGCACTCCAGTCGGTACTGGTAGCATTCACCGCGAACTGGAGAACGTCAAGTTTCCTGAGTTCTTGGGTGCCCTGGATGGCGTAGCCGTCGAGGCATGGTTGGAGAACATGGCAATGTGCTTCRCACTTCGTGATTATACCTCCAACATGAAGGTCCACATGGTAGTCTTTCAACTGAAGGGGAGCGCTCTTCTATGGTGGAAGATGCTCTTACCATAGCTGAACATGGCCGTCAAAGACATGTCATGGGAACTGTTCGAGGAACAGTTCCGAGAGAGGTACCTTTCAGAGGAATTCATTGAGCGACAGCTCAATGAGTTCAACGCCTTACAACAGGGAGGTTGTACGTTCCCCGAGTACGAGGCCCATTTTATGGAGCTGCTCTAGTACTGTCTACACCTTAACACTGAAAAACTTAAGGTCAACAGGTTTGTTTTCGGCCTTAACAACAGCCTGCGTGAAAAGGTTAGGATTTTGATGTCTCAAACCTTGAATGATGCCATCGAGAAGGCCCTCATAACTAAGGAGGAGCTTATCAGTGGGGCTCAGACCGGGACTCTAGCAAGACCAGCAGGGCAGGTTTCATTTGGATCACAACAATACAAGACACCAGCGAGACATACGTTGGGATATCGTGGCTTCTAGAGGGGATCCACTTTCACTACACCCTGACGACCAACGCCTCAGCAGCAGGCACTTTACCGGGGACCACAGCATCAGCAGTAGCATTGCCCATAGCAGTAGCAGTTTAGGCCTGTTCAACAGAATAGACCAGGGTTCTAGGCCAGTGGGCCATCATCTTCTACTTCGGGTACTAGGACTACTGGGCCAAAGAAGGGGTGTTGGACATGTGGGGAGCCACACTACCAACACGACTGTCCTGTGAAGAGGACCTGAGTTTCCGGATCAGCAGGACCCACTACCATGGTAGATATGGGCAAGGCCCATCGGATTCATGTAGTGGTGAATAACCATCAAGCAGAGCACCAGTCGATTGTTCTTGAGATGACATGTATCGTTGTTGACCAGACCCTCAGTATTTTGATAGATCCCGGTGCTACCGAGAGTTTCATTTCTGGTGCAGTGCTGAAAAGGATTAAGGTAAAGGCAGTCAAACAGGATGAGTTTAGCTTCATAGAGATGGATTTGGGAGCCAAACAGAAGGTTGGAGGAAATGTTATGGGTTGTACCCTTAACCTGGGAGAGTTTGTCATGAGGGACAACTTGTACATCATGATATTAGGATCTTATGATGTCATGATTGGTATGGATTGGTTGGAATCGCATGAGGCGATACTCAACTGTAAGACAAAATGGTTGATCTTGGTCGATGACGAGGGACAGAGACGTGTGATTGTAGGATAGAACCAAGGAGTTTCCTTGAGGTTCATCTCTTCCTTACAACTACGTAAGAGTATGCGCATGGGGTGCAAGCTTTATGTGATCCTTGTGTTAAACAAGAAGAGAGTATCAGAAGGTCTAGAACACCTTCCGGTGGTGAGAGCGTTTGCAGACGTATCTCTAGAGGAGTTACCTGGGATGCCATCGGAGAGAGATTTGGATTTTACCATAGACCTGAAACCAAGGACCGAACCGATAGCAAGGATGCCTTATCGAATGCCGACCCTAGAGTTACAAGAGTTGAAAATGCAACTGAAGGAGTTGTTGGGCCTGGGACTAATACATCCTAGCGTGTCACCATGGGGTGCACCTGTTATTTTCATATGAAATAAGGACGGATCATGGAGGCTTTGCATTGACTATCGTCAACTGAACAAGGCCACGATCAAGAATCAGTATCCCTTGTCGAGAATTGATGATCTGTTCGATCAAATGAAGGGTGCGACGGTGTTCTCCAAGATCGATTTGCGATCAGGGTATCACTAGTTATGGATCAAGAATGATGACATCCCAAAGACCGCGTTTAAGATGAGGTTTGGACATTACGAGTTTACTATTTTACCATTTGGACTGACAAAATGTTGGATTACTGAGAGGGGGGGTGAATCGGTAATAACGTAATTATAATCCTTTTTCTTC
>JASDQU010100741.1:639139-690308 GCA_032191745.1 Picea mariana | reverse complement strand
ATATCCATATAGAATAGTATTATCTGAAAATATATCATAACTCATACCGTTACCCATCAAACAAACTTGGGTCCATTACCCAAACCCGGGGTCTCCAACTTCTCATGGCCATAACTCTCTAACCGTGAGGAATTATGTGACATTCCACATACCACCAGAAATGACATGACAAGAAATATCCATCTAGGATATTTTCCCTGACAAATTCACTTTCCTTCATCTCATTATTCCACAATTAAGCAAGGGTTCTCTTACTCCACAAAGCGTCTTCCCGTGAGGGCTTTCACCATAAGGGGACCACTTTGGAGTTCATTCATATTTACTTCTTATCAACCATGAAAACACAATAATG
Source organism: Picea mariana (assembly GCA_032191745.1). Classification (NCBI taxonomy): domain Eukaryota; kingdom Viridiplantae; phylum Streptophyta; class Pinopsida; order Pinales; family Pinaceae; genus Picea; species Picea mariana. The sequence continues at coordinate 689,956 of JASDQU010100741.1, read as the reverse complement.
AGTCATATTTACATCAAACACTATTGGGTCCATTACCCAAACCTTTGTGCTATGGGTCTTTCTTCAAGGGTTGACATCAATGACAACCAACCTTAATCAACACAAATGCCCCAGGGGTATTTATGAGTTTGATGAACGGGGTGTTCTGCGAGTACTTGGACAAGTTTGTACAAGTGTTTATTGACAATATTTTGATTTACTCTCATAAGATGGAGGAGCATGATGAGCACTTGCTCTTGGTACTACAGTGTCTGCGAGAGCACAAATTGTATGGGAAATTGTCCAAATGATCTTTTTATCAATCGAGGATTCACTACTTAGGGCATGCCATCTCTGGCGAAGGCATCGTCGTGGATTCAGCCAAGGTCAAGGCTATTATGGAATGGACTGTGTCAATGAATGTCATGGAAGTGTGTAGCTTTATGGGTTTAGCAGGATACTATCGACAATTTTTCGAGGGATTTTTGAAGATAGCAAATCCGATCACGGAATTGCAAAAGAAAAATAAGAAGTTTGTTTGGACCGAGAAATGCATGGAAGAATTTCGAAGGATTAAGGAGTTGTTAACAACAACACCGATACTGAAGATCCCTGACATGAATGTGGACTTCTTGGTATGCACTGATGCATCCAAGGAAGGTTTAGGCAGAGTCTTGATGCAAGAGAGATGAGTGATTGCTTACATTTCGAGGAAACTAAGAAGGCATGACGAGAACTACGCGATGCATGATTTGGAGTTATTAGTCATCGTATATGCCTTGAAGGTTTGGAGAGACTACCTTGTGGGATGAAAATTTTAATTAAAGACTGACCATTGTGTACTACAACACATTTTTACGCAAAGCGGCCTGAACGCGTGACAACAACGTTGGTTGTAATGGCTTAGCAAGTATGACTTTGATATTACTTACATAAAGGGAACAGTGAACGGAGTGGCAGATGCTTTGAGTCCGAGATCATGCATCTTTTCGGTGTTGCCTCTTCAAACGAATCTATGTGAGAAGATTCTCACTTTACAGTGTGACGATGACTGGTACAAAGAGGTCGAGGGATTTATTGAACAAAACACAATGATGGTACCATGATTTGAGGGATTTTCATTTGATAGTGATGGTTTATTGAGGTTTAAAGGTCAGATTTACATACCGCCAAACGACGAGTTGAGGATGTTGATCTTAAGTGAGGTTCATAGAGAAGTTTACATGTCTCACCCAGGAGTCACAAAGATGACGGTAGAGCTTAAGCCCTTACTCTTCTGGAAGGGAATGAAGGCCGACATAGTCAACTATGTGGCTAGATATCTTGAGTGTTAGCAGGTAAAGGCCAAACATAGACACCCAGCAGGATTACTTCAACCACATGCCATTCTAGAATCGAAATGGGAGGTTATTTCGATGGATTTTATTATTGGATCGCCACTGATGGCAAGGAGACATGACTCAATTTTTGTAGCAGCAGAGACTTTGAAGAAGAGTGCTCACTTTATTCCTATGTGTATGACATATCAGGCACCTGACATAGCTAGAATTTTCATCAGTGAGATTGTGAGGCTGCATGGTGTGCCTAAGAGGATTATATCCGACCGAGGATTATATCCGATCGAGGATCGGTGTTTACTGGATGATTTTGGATGAGTTTCCAAGAGGCCTTGGGAACCCAACTTAACTTTAGTACTGTGTATCACCCGAAGACTAACGGACAGACAAAATGAATGAACCAAACCTTGGAGGACATGTTATGCATGTACGTGATGGACCAACAAAAGTGTTGGGAAGAATTCTTGCTGCCAATAGAGTTCGCTTACAACAACAGTTACCAGAGCACCATTAAGATGGCGCCTTTCGAGTTTCTTTACGGGTGACTGTGACAGATGACTTTGAGTCGGGATCGACTTGAGGTTAGGGTCCTGGTGGGACTAGAAGCGATCCAAGAAATGGAAGAGAAAATGAAAACAATAAGACAAAGGATTAAAGAAGCGTAGGATCGACAAAAGAGTTATGCCGATGCACACTAAGTCGACCGTAGTTACGAGGTTGGCGATCGAGTCTTCTTGCGGGTTAAACCACATAAGAGTTTTATTAAGTTTGGGAAGGGAGCTAAACTCTCTCCTAGGTTCATGGGACCTTTCGATATTGTGGAGAGAAAGGGGTCTGTGGCCTATCGACTAGCCTTGCCTGATTCTTTGAGGCGTATGCACGATGTTTTTCACGTATCTGTTTTGAGACATTATATTAGTGATCGTACACATGTTATTGACATGAGTTCCTTCCAGGTATCAGATGAGGGAGCGCTCATGGCTGATCCGATCCACATCTTAGATCATCGCATTTGACATTTATGACAGCGAACGGTAGATCAGTTCAAGGTCCAGTGGGACAATTATAGTCCGCACTCGATGACCTGGGAGGACACATATGATATGCACCAACAATTTTCATTTTTGTTTGATAGATGGACATATGATATTGTGATACACTTATTTCGGCATTTATATTGTGAAAATTTGAGATGAAGTTTAGACCAAGAGGGGGTGTATGTAACATCTCGCTCTGGCACACTGAGTGAACTTATTCTTTGAGGACACTTGCTCACAAGTGATCCAGATTATTATGATATTAAAAAATTTGTCTTTGATTATGATGCGTCATGGGTAGATGACATGTTGTTTTACTACATTGACATAGACAGGTGCTATTGACTCGGTTTTACGGAGTGTGCAGGGTTTTGGACCTTGAGGATGCATAGGCATCGATGGAACCCCTTGGACTCCGAATTGAGTCAGGGATTGTGCTATTGGGTTTTGATTGGCTTACTATGATATTAGTACATTTGATTAGATGATATGATGTGACGTGTTCTTACATGATTTGTTTATGATGCAGGCTGACGATAGCTTGCCAACCAGAGTCACATATGGAGTAAAGGGGTCACACATGACTACCAGAGAGGTTGATTGAGAGGTGTGGATAGCATCCCTGCCACAACCTACTAGCACTCCCTCCATGGCTCAAACTGTAGGTTAACGATTACCTAATTTGAGAGGACCCACGATGTCGTGAGAGCAGACTGCGACAGTCGCTCACAATGATTCTAAGGGGTGCACAATAAGGCGGGGGATTTATTCCTTAGAACCCCTTAGTCTCCCACAAGTTCACCTAGCAGAGTGTTGACTCCAGGGGTTATTGATGTCTACCAATCATTCAAGGGGTGAGTGGCACCCTTGGAGCACATGGTGTGTCTTGAAGGGCACGTTGCACAAATAAATAGATGAGGTGAGTTGCACCCTTGGAGCATGTAGTGCATCTTGAAATGCACGTTGCGCAAAGAAACAAAAGAGGTGAGTGGCACCCTTGGAGTACGTAGTGCATCCTGAAGGGCACGTCGCATTGATGATGATAAAGGAACGAACCTAGATGGCCCTAAGACAATGAACACTTTAAGAAATTTTAAAACAACTCCCCTAATTAAGTGTCTCCCAATTCAGAATCTAAGTCCTAAGTCTAAAAACTTCGCTAGGGGTAAGAGTTTGTCTACCCTTGAGAAAATATCTATGTAAAATTATAATAATAAAATTTAAAATAAAAACCCCTTACGTAATAATTTGGTCCTCATAAATTTTGGGGTAAAATGAAGAGAGTAAGAAATTAAATAAAATCAGTGGATAAAAAAAAATATAACGAAGAAATTAATTATTTTTAACTTTTGATAGTTTTAAAAGATGTTGAATTAATAATAAAAGGGAAAAGGGGTTAAATTGAAATTGTCATTTTTAGCTCTAATAAATAGGGAAAGAGGGGAACTTATGGTAAAAAGCAAGAGGTCAACTTAGTAAAGAATCTGCAATTAAGAACCTTCTAAATTGAACTAAATTACCAACTTCTTTTTAGGGAAAGCCTTTAAAACCTGTAAGGAAATCTAGGGACACCTAGGAGTAAATTTAGGAGTAACTCTAGGTGGGTGAGGCAAATAAGACAATTTAATAAATTAAAGAAAATAACATTTGGAGGAATGTGGGGGATTAATGACACTTGTACGAAGGAGAATTTTTGAAGATTTTTATTTAAAAATTAAATTAAACGAGATTTAGGGAAAGAATGGAAGTTATAAAACTCTATAAAAGAGAGGAAGGAGGAGGAAGAAAGGGATCGGTTGTTGGCGTAATGTTACGCTGCTGGATTAGTGACTTGACTGATTTACTTGTGGGAGTTGGGATTTCCCTGCTCGGAGAGGAGTGGTAGCTCGGCCTTGCGAGGTGAGCTGGGAGCTAGACGTACCATCTGGATAGTGTGTGGCCCCTTTGCGGCTCGGGGGGCTAAGGGGGAAGTAGAGTACCCCTAGCGTTGGCTGGGAGGTATTGGTGTAGTCTAGACAGTTTGTAAGCAGGAGCGACACAGAGCGCGTTGACGTCATTCGAGGAAGGTGATAAGGCGATGGTACGCAGGTTCAATTTGTAGAGTAGAATGAATTAGGAACTTATGCTTGATCCGTATGTTGATTATAAATGGATGAATTCTACCTTGAGCTTTGTTGTTCGATTGATTGCCTAAAATTATTGTGGTCAACATTTTGGTTTGGGTTTTACTGTTCCTTGGTTGGATCTTTAAGTTTTAGCGTTACTCTTCGCGCTATATTTTCCCGGATGTGGTATATTGACATTTAAATTATTGTTGTATAGTTTTATAGTCATTGACCATCACTGATATAGTTGTAATGCATCGTTGTATATACATGGGTGCGTTGAAATGGTGATTTCGTGCGGCAATAGATACAAACATTTTACTTCTGTCATTTACGTAGATAATGAAAAATTTCGAGCTCCTTATGTACGAATGTAACGCCAATTTCGTTCTGTAATTACCTATTACTTATGTCATTTACATAGATAATAAAAAGAAAAATTCGAGCTCCTTCTGTATGGATGTAACGCCAATTTCATTCTATAATTACTTATTACTTTTGCCATTTACATAGATAATAAAAAGAAAAATTTGAGCTCCTTCTGTATGGATGTAATGCCAATTTCATTCTGTAATAGGTATAGACATATTACTTCTGATGATTTAACTAGATAGGGGAAGATGTCGAATTCATTCTGTGATGGGGGGTAAGGGGGAATTTGTTCTGGCGAAATTCTTCTTGGGCATTTTTCATTGTAAGACTAGTTTTGAAATTTCATTCTGGCTTTGGGTATCCAACAGATGTTTGGATTGTCTCATAATTATGCACCGCAAACCCTCTTCATTTAATTTGGGCTAGTTGATTTGATTGCCAGTGCTTGACCAACTACACGCCCCTCGATCTAGACTGCCAGAGTCTATTGGTTAAGAAAATCATTACCTTGGGGTGTTTATTGAAAGGTTAATCCCAACGCTTTAGCTTGTTGGATGTTTAACCTCTGTAAGTTGATTGTTAACACTCAGCGATTCCTTTTGTGTGACCAGCTGACCTGTATCTTCAATCCTGGAGTCTTTGTGCCTTAAATCTACCATGCCATTTCTTCTATCTTACACTAGACTGACATTAAAATTTTGTCTTAATTGCGTGAGATTTACTCTGTATCCGCCCACGAATTACTTGAATGCTTGTGTAGTTACAGTTTTATTGGGTAGCATATATTTGTGCCATCAGAGGTGGTTGCACTATGTTTTGGGGGTGTAAACTTTGTTACTATGTGGTCTTGTGGTTGACAATTGCTTGTTTTAGACTGCCCTTTAACGCTATGGTTTAGTTGGGGTGTCAGCGAGAAGTTCTAGTTTGAATTGAATATATCTTATTATATTGTTATGGACAGGTAGCACCGAATAAGTCTTTAATTAAAGGACCACCAATGACCTAAGGCTGAGAAGTTCGATCTAATTCAAATTAACGATCTTTCTGGTTATCATGACTTAATTTCTTTTGAGAATTTATGAGTCTGTTTCAATTTAGTTGGTTAGAATTTACTGATGGAATAGGTGAGTTTTCATTGTGCTGGTAATGGTAGTTACTCCCAGCTAAATCACAATTCACTGTCTTCATTACCATTTACTGTTTACCTTCCATTACATTTTCACTGACTTCATTGCTGGCATCAATTTTTACTGGACCATTAAGCCATTACTATCTTCAATCACTAAATATAGAAGAATAGTTGATAAGTTGAATGTTTTTTTTTTACTGTTATTAATTTAGGGATAAAAAGGAAGGTTGCAAAATTAGTACGTCCAATTGAAAAATGAAATGATTCTATTTATTAAATTCGAGATAACAATGATTGTTTACTGAATAGTAAGTTCCTTGAAAAAGATTGATCCTATTGAGATCTTTTAGCTATTAATGGAAAGCATTACCTTTCTGGAAATTGTATTTGGCTTTGTATTTATTCTTTTCTGAGGAATAGTCAGAATACCGATTTTTAAATTTAAAGTTGATAAATGTCAAGAACTTCTTAATATTGGGACCTGGGTATTGTAATCATCTATACATATATTAATTATTTTCTTTTAAAATATTAGCATGATGTACTTCCCTATATGATTTTATTGATGGGTCAATAGTATCATCTTGATACAAAATAGTTTAATTACTTAATGAATTTAACTTATTCAATAGCTCCATTTGATATAAGATAGTTTATTTACCTTAATATTTTTAACTTGTGCCAAGACTATACATTCCTTGACCTCTCAGTATCCCTTAAGCTATCACCTTGACTTTCTACGAATTAATACTAGGATTATAATTTACAAGTATTCTTATATATAATTGTGGGATGAGGATTTTAGTGTAAGGTTTTTCAAGAGGTAAATAATCTATTCCTTGTTGTATTGTTATATATACATAACTACCTGATTATTATATTGCGAGCATAAAATAAAACACCTATAACAATAATAATAATTTAAGGCAAATTGATTCAGATGGTGTTCTGAGGACTTTTATAATTTAAAATTACGCATTTGAACTTGTTGAAGACTAAATTCGATTATACCTTGAGGTCATTATGCACTTTAGACTGCGAAGTCAGGCTCGTAATGGAGGTCGGGATAGACTGTGTTAAATACCTTACATGCTATATTATTTGTCATTTTCTTGAAATTGGATTGAAATTACACCTTCCATGAAACACTGTAATAGAAGTATTGAGTTAATAATGATGCACTATCGTAATATGCCTTAATATAGACAACCTTGTTGTTTACAATCTTGATGGTCATGTTGTTGTCATAGCTTAGAAGGCTTGGTCTTCTTGTGTTGGGCGAGATGTAGACACCTTCATGTTCCTCAAAACAGTCGCCAGCCCTAAGACTTTAAATGGTCAAAATCGATCGGAACCTGGGCTTGAGCGTTGCTTATGTGTCTTGGAGGTCCTAACCATTACAGGGTAGGACGGGCGAGTAGTTAGTCTTTTTACTCTCATCGGTTGATTGTCATTCTTGCTTACCGATGCTTGATGTGCGTATTAGGTCGATATGTGGTTGTTGTCATTGCATGCATCACGTTCTCCATCGTGTTGCGACGCAGAGTGTAATGTCTATATTACCCTTGTACAGACGCACACACACACACAAAAAAAATTCACTTGTTATGTGAGGTTGTTGTCATGACGAACGAGAGGTTTGTTACAGTGGAGAAAGACCTATCAACATCTGGGAACCTCTACGGGAGCTAAACGCTGGCAATTATAGCAGACATTTTGAAGCTGCCTTAACTCAACACCATAATTAATTTTGGAGGCACGCTTGAAACCAGGACAAGAAAATCTAAAGGCACGCTTGGACGATTACGAGTGAAATGGGATATTCCACTACGACTCTGGAATGTGACTAGTCTATATAGTCGTTAGGATAAGTTTTAGAGTAGACAAGAATTCAGGGAGAAACCCTAAGAACCCTCTAAGATAAATAGAAGTTTTGTACACCTGAATGAGGCTAGTTAGTCAATCACTAGTTGGTAGTGGCTATAGAGTAGATGTTAGTTGCAAGATGGTAGAAAATTGAGGTTTTCATTTGTTGTTCATTTACAGTTGTAACCATTTTTTCATTTTGGAATAGAACAAAGGAAAATTGATCCAATGCATAGTGTGACCATTGTTTGCAATTCTTTGTATTTTGTTTTCATGAATGAATGAATGAATCTAATTGTGAGTATATGGGACTATGAATGTTGGGATAAGTTTCAATTGTTTCTCTTATGTTGAAGTAGTGCAAGGTGTGCACACAGAACACAAGGAGTGAGTTGATGGAACCTGTTTCAGATCCGAAGCTCAGAAGAGATAACACGAAACTTTCCCTTTGCAAGGAATGCAAAGAGACTTGTGCAAGGAGTGCACAGTCATCTGAAAGAATCCAAAGCCTTGCGTAAATATCTAGTGCAAGGAGTGAACATATCAGAGACTTGACTAAGTGTCGAAGAGGCTTTGCAAGAAGTTGAAGAACCAGTAAAGGAGAATGCCAAGAGGGCGAGAGGAATTTCTCTTTGAGAAATCCTGAGGATCTGAGTTATCGAAATCCATGAAACGGAAGGAGTGTGCAAGAAATTGAAGTCTTCACAAGACAAAGCTCAGGAGGAGTAAAAATTTTGATAGTGTTAAAGAGATCCAAGAATCAGAATCGTTGAAGGAGAAAAGGTTCAAAACCTTTGAACACCCAAAATATATTCTAGTTCTGAATATACTGTAAGAATTAGGGGGAAAATATCTCAACCGTTCGATCTGAATGCTATAAAATCAAAAGTGTCCATCAAGGGGGACATGTGGCAAACAATCAAAATTTCCTTGACTCACATTGTGGAGAATTCAAAAGGCTGAGCACTAAAAAATCATGAAGCCCGAATCCATGACTTGAACTCAGCCTTTGGATCCAGGAGAGATATGGACCATTGATTGTCCAGGGTGAAGTATCGACATTTCGGGGATCAGAGGACTGGAGGTGATAAGTCTTTCGAATTAGTGAAATGTGAAGTCCTGAAATCATCGTGGCCTTCATATTTGATGAGAGATCTGAACTGTCAATCCAGAGTCATCGCTATTTCGGCTATCGAGAGAATAGAGGCAAGGAAACTCTGAAGTTTTGAAACACGAAATGTCGATTTGATCTCAATCGTCGATCAAGGGAATATCTGGACCATAGATCTTAGGTCATCGTGATTTCAAACATCGGGTGAATAGAGGTAGTAGTGATCCCATAGTCACGAAACGCGAAATCATGACGCACCTTTCACTCAAGCGCATGGTCATCGTCATTGGTCACAAGAGCAAAAGGGTTTAGCAGAAAGAAGCTAGCACCCGTTTGGCATTGAAGTTCAAACAATGCTCAGGAGAGAAGCTGCAGGTCTCATACGACCTGTGCATTCAGGGAAAGTACCTGTGTAAGTGGGTTTGGGGTCTAGAAGAGACCCAAAGATTTAATCAGACTCAGTTTCTTGATCGATCCTAGGCCAGGACGTCGCGCAACCCTTAAGAGAGAAGGGGGTCTACATCAAGTGGTATTGGAGCTAGTTTTGATTGCAGACAACAAGCAAAAGAAAGGAGAAAAAGAACTCAAAGTTGTACTCTCTATGTGAGAGATAGTCATAACAATGCCACCAAGGAGATGAGTGGAACAACCTTTGGCCAATCGAGCTATAGAAAGGGAGATGAGAGAACTCCGTGCAAGATTGTGTAGAGACAAGCACTTGATGTTGGAGATGTCAGTGATGTAGAGAGAGAAGAAGCAGTGGGCGAGAATGTCATCATAGAAGATATAGGAGAGGATGTTGCTAAATAATGTTGGCTAAGAGTAGTTTCCATATTGGGAGGCAGAGCCAAGATAGAGGTCCCAATGTATGAAATAAATTTAGTTGCCAAAGAGCTATTGGATTGGATAAGATCCATGGATAAATATTTCGACTATGAAGACGTCGATGATTAAAGGAGGGTGAGACATGTCATCACCAGACTAAAAGAACATGTAGCGCTATGGTGGGATGAACTATAGGCTGAAAGGAGAAGAAAAGGCAAAAAGAAGATCAAGAGTTGGGACAGAATGGTAGCCAAGTTGAAGGCTAAGTTCATGCTCAAGGACTATCAGATCAATATGTTTAGGAAGATGCAGAACCTGAGATAGAAAGGTATGACAATTGAGGAGTACATAGAGGCGTTCTATAGGCTGAACATCAGAACTGGACAAAGAGAGAGAGATGAAGAAAATGTTTCCATATATATAAATTGCCTGAGATATGAAATCTAGGATGAAGTCGGCATGATGTCAGTAAGGACAGTGGAGGATGCTTATCAGTTTGCACTGAAGGTAGAGGAGATGTTGGCTAGAAAACAAAGCCAGCAAGGGAGAGGTAAAACCTTGGTCCCAAGAAAAAGCAAGGGATTTACCCATGAAAGAACACATAATCCTAAGGAAGAGACTGAGAAACCACATAGTCACTCGGAAAGAGGAGGAAGTTCTCGAGAAAGATAGGGTGGTGGAAGAAATTCTTCTAGAGGAAGAGGAAGAAGAGGAGGAGGAGACATAAGATATTATGTCTGTGGAAATATAGGACACATGTCTTGGGAATGCCCCGAGAAAACGAAAGAAGGAGGAGTTGAATCTCACATTTCAGAAGAACAGATAAGAGATGTTGAAGCAAAAGGACCAGAGGATGGAAGATCCCTAATTTTGAGGAAGGTTCTCTTGAAGCCAGAGGTAGAAGTTGAAAAGCTAGTGTAGAGGAATAGTCTCTTCAGAAAAGATTGAAAGACTAAAGACAACATATGCAAGGTGATAATTGACATTGGGAACACTGACAACTTAGTATCCACAGAGATGGTGGAGAAATTGGAGCTCGAGACAACCACACATCTGAATCCATACAAAGTGTCATGGTTGCAGAAAGGACACCAGGTAATTGTTACTAAACAATGCTTGGTTGAATTTATGATAGGAGGATATAAAGATGAAATTGTGTGTGATGTAATTCCCATGGATGTATGTCATATTCTATTGGGAAGACCATGGAAGTTTAACAGGAATGTCATCCACGATGGGAGGAAAAATATATACACACTAGAGAAGAATGGTAGGACACACATGTTGCTTCCAATAGAGGAGAAGAGAGTGAAAGAGGATGCCAACACAAGAATACTTCTTATGAGTGGGAAGGAACTCCTAAAAGAAGTCAAAGAGGAATAGGATATGAATTTTTTTGTGGTGAGGAAACCCAGATTTATCCTTACAAGTACTTCAATGTAGGATTTGCCTAAAGAATTTCAGTAATTGTTGGATAATTTTGCTGACATAGTGGTGGATGAGCTTCCTAAATCATTGCCACCCATTACAAGTATCAGACACCATATTAACTTGATACCAGGAGAAATTCTATCAAACAAAGAAGCATACATATTGACACCTCGAGAGAATGAGGATGTGAAGAACCAAGTCTAGGAATTGTTAGATAAGGGTTTGGTCAAAGAGAGCTTGAGTCCATGTGCAGTACAAATTGTATTGAGTCCAAAGAAATATGGAGGATGGAGAATGTGTACAGACTCAAGAGACATTAACAAGATCACCATCAGGTATAGATTTCCTTTGCCAAGAATGGATGATTTAATGGACTGTCTAAGTGGAGAAAATTTATTTTCTAAAATAGATTTGAAAAGTGGATATCACCAGATCAGGATGAGAGAAGGTGATGCGTGGAAAACAACCTTTAAGACAAATGAAGGTCTGTATGAGTGGCTTGTTATTCCATTTGTATTAAAAAATGCCCCAAGTACTTTGATGAGGCTGATGAATGAAATACTGAAAGATTTCATTGGCAAGTTTGTGGTTGTGTATATGGATGATATATTGATATTTAGTAGGGCTAAATAAGAGCATTTGAGGCACCTATCATTAGTGATGAGAAGGCTACAACAGGAGAAGTTGTTGATAAATCTAAAGAAGTCCTCTTTTATGAAGACAAAACTCATTTATTTGGGTTTTGTGATCTCTTCAAATGAATTGAAGATGGATCCAAAGAAGGTGAAAGCAATCAAAGAATGGTCATCACCAAGGAGTATGTTCGAGGTAAGGAGCTTCCATGGATTAGTGAGTTTCTATAGGAAGTTCATCAGAGAATTCAGTGGAATTTGTGCACCAATGATGGATACAGTGAATAACAAGAACACGTCTTTTAAATGGATAGAGGAAGGGAAGAGGAGCTTCAATATACTGAAGGAGAAAATAACAGAACAACCAATTATGGTCTTGCCAAATTTTGAAAAGACATTTCAGCTGAGATGTGATGCAAGTGGAGTTGCAATAGGAGTAGTTTTGAGTCAGGATAATAGATCAGTTTCCTATTTTAGTAAGAAGTTGAATGAGACCAAGAGAAAATGCTCCACATATGACAAGGATTTTTATGCCATAATTCAAGCCTTGAATAAATGGAGACATTATCTTGTCCCATAGGAATTTGTCTTGTATAGTGATAAGCAGGCTTTACAATTCATAACTAGGTAGGAAAAATTGAATAAGAGGCATGCAAAATGGGTTGAGTTTATGCAGAATTTTACTTTTTTCATAAGACACATCACTGGGAATGCTAACAAGGTTGTTGATGAATTAAGCAGGAGATGTTTGATTCTACAAGAATTTCAGGTGAGGACCTTGGAGTTTGAACATCTTAAGGACATGTATTGTCATGATACAGATTTCAAGGAAGCATATGAATCATGTGTGAACCATGTGTTGAGAGACAAAATCCAGTGGACATAGTACATGATTCAAGAGCGATTGTTGTTCAAGGGAAATCAATTTTGCATACCAAAATGCTCAATGAGGGATAACCTTTTGAAAGAAAACCATAGCAAAGGATTGGCTGGACATTTCAACCATGATAAAATGTTTACCATAGTGGAGGATTGGCTGGATATTTTGGCCATGATAAAATGTTTACACAGTTGAGCAATTCATACTATTGGCCAGGTATGCGAACAAAAGTGATAAAGTTTGTGAACATATGTAGAATCTTCCAACATGCAAAAGGAAGAGACAGAACACTGGATTATATCAACCATTGCCAATACCAGAGAGGCCTTGGGATGCAATAAGCATGGATTTTGTGTTGGGACTACCAAGAATGAAAAAAGATTTTGATTCCATATTTGTGGTGGTCGATAGATTTTCAAATATGGAACATTTTATCCCATGCCAGAAGACCAGTGATGCAACACATGTTGCAAATCTGTTTTTCAAGGAAGTTGTAAGACTTCACTGTCTAGCTAGAAGCATTGTCTCGGACAGAGACACAAAGTTTTTTGGTCAATTTTGGATGAAACTATGGAAGAAGTTGGGGACAAATTTGTCCTTCAACTTAGCTTATCATCCTCAGACAGATGGAAAGACCGAGGTGGTAAATAGAAGTTTGGGAAAATTGTTCAGGAGTCTGGTCCTTGAACACCATAATCAATGGGATCATATTATGCCACAAACAGAATTTTCCTACAATGACTCACCATACAGGCACACTGGAAAGAGCCCATTCCAAATATTGTAGGGAATGCAACCCAGGGGAGTATCTAAGCTGAGATACTTGGAACAGAGTAATATCAGGAGCACTCGATCAAAGGATTTTGCTACAGAAATGAAAAAAATCCATAGCCAGATCAGAGGACAGTTGCAAAGTTCTAACCAGGAGTACAAACGCAGAGTGGATCAACACCACAAAGAACTTCAATTTGAAGTAGGAGATCATTTTTTGGCACATCTTAGGAAATAAAGGTTCCCCAGGGGAACATAAAACAAGTTAAATATGAAGAAGATAAGACCATGTAAGATATTAAGGAAGTTTGATGCAAATGCCTACGAGATTGACCTACCAGATGGTGTGGGCATATCGCCCATATTCAATGTCTCAGACTTGTATCCTTATAGGAAGGATGACACAGAGGGGTCAGAGGATTAAGAAAATATCTAGTGGGAGAAACAAATGCCTGTAGTAGAGAAGTCAGATGGAGAAGATCGTTGATCAAAGGATTGAAAAAAAGACCGGGAGAAAGATATTTTTTGAATATCTGTTCAAGTGGAAGGGACACCCAATAAAAGATGCTAGCTAGAAAATGAAGCTGCCATCCAGAAGCATGGAAATTTAGTGCAGAAGCTCATGGACAGGAGTCCATGAATGTTTTTCAAGAGGAGTATGATGCAGGAGCATCGTTCTCACTCGCATAGAGAAAGACCTATCAATGTATGGGAACCTATACGAGAGCTCAACGTTGACAGTTACAACAAACATTTTTAAGCCACCTTAACTCAATGCCAGAATTAATTTTGGAGGCACACTTGAATCCAGGACGATAAAATATGGAGGCTCGCTTGGATGATTACGAGTGAAATGGGAGATTCCACTATGACTCTGGAATGTGACTGGTCTATATAGTCATTAGGATAAGTTTTAGAGTACACAAGTAGCTAGGGTAAAACCCTAAGAACCCTCTAAGATAAATAAAAGTTTTTTACGCCCGAAAGAGGCTAGTTAGTTAGTCGCTAGTTGGTAGTGGTTGTAGAGCAGATGTTAGATGCAAGATGGTAGAAAATTGAGGTTTTCAGTTGTTGTTCATTTACAGTTGTAACCATTTTTTCATTTTGGAACAGAACAAAGGAAAATTGATCCAATGCATAGTGTGACCATTGTTTGCAATTCTTTGTATTGTGTTTTCATGAATGAATCTCATTGTGATTATATGGGACTATGAATGTGAAGATAAGTTTCAATTGTTTCTCTTCTATTTAAGTAGTACAAGGTGTGCACATAGAACACAAGGAGTGCATTGATTGAACCTGTTTTGGATTCAAAGATCATAAGAGATAACATGAAACTTTCCCTTTGCAAGGAGTGCAAAGCGACTGGTGCAAGGAGTGCACATTCATCCGCAAGAATCCAAAGCCTTGCGTAAATATCTAGTGGAAGGAGTGCATGGATCCAAGACTTGACTAAGTGTTGAAGAGGCTTTGAAAGAATTCAAACAACCAGTAAAGGATAACGCCAGGAGGGTGAGAGGAATTTCTCTTCGAGAAATCCTGAGGATCTGAGTTATCGAAATCCCTAAAATGCAAGGAGTGCACAGGAAATCAAAGTCTTCACGAGACCAAGCTCAAGAGGAGTAACACTTTTCATAGTGTTAAAGAGATCCAAGAATCAGACTCGTCGAAGGAGAAAAGGTTCAGAACCTTTGAACACCTAGAAAATCTTCTTGTTCTGAAGATAGTGTAAGCGTCAGGGGGAAAATATCTCAACTTTTCCATATGAACGCTAGAAAATTGGAACCGACCATCAAGGAGGATGCATGGTGAATGATCAAAATTTTGATGAATCAAATTGTGGATAATTAAAATGGTGGAGCACTAAAAACTCACAAATCCCTAATCCATGACTTGAACTGAGTCTTTGGATCCAAGAGATATCTGGATAGTTGATTGTCTAGGGTGAAGTATCGACATTTCGGGGATCGGAGGACTGGAGGTGATACATTTTTCGACTTCGTGAAATGAAAAGTCCTGAAATCATAGTGAGAATCATATTTGAGGAGAGATCCGGACCGTCGATCTAGAGTCATTGCTATTTTGGCTATCGGGAGAATGGAGGCAAGGAAACTCCGAAGTCACAAAACACAAAATTCCAATTTGATTATAGCCTTCGATCAAGGGAAGATATGGACCATAGATCTTGGGTCATCCTGATTTCAACCATCGAGTGAATGGAGGTAGTAGTGCTCCCAGAGTCGTGAAATGCAAAATCGCGATGCGCCTTTCACTCAAGTGCGTGGTCACTGCTAGTGGTAACAATAGCAGAAGGGATTAGCAGAAAGAAGCTAGCACCCGTTTGGAATTGAAGTTTAAAAAATGCTTAGGAGAGAATATGCAGGTATCATATGACCTATTCTTTTAGGGAAAGGACCTGTGTAAGTGGGTTTGGGGTCTAGCAAGGACCCAAAGAGTCAATCAGACTCAGTTTCTTGATCAGTCCTAGATGGAGAGGTCATGCAGCCATAAGGAGAGAAGGGGGGTTTGCATCATGAAGCTTAAGAATTGTATGGATATTGATAATTATAGCTTCTGAAAAAGGCCTAATGAATATATCTTCTACATCATCATCTATTCTACAATAAACAAGAGAGACAATGTTCTCATGAACCAAGTTTCACAAATAGTGAGCATGGAGCTCAACAATATTCATCTTACTATGGGAAACAATATTGTCAACAACTTGAATGACACTCTGATTGTCACAATAGATTGTTTTGAGGCTATGAACAAGAAAACCAAGTTTACCCAGACATTTATGAATGTAGACTGACTCTATACCTGCATGAATGAAGAAATACTATTATGCTTATTTAGTAAAAAAATAGACTACCTTTTGCTTCTTTCATGATCAAACCAATAGTCCAGTGCTGAAGTGAAACATATAACTATAAGTGGACTTACAATCATCATTATCGATAACCCAGTCGAAGTCGATGAAGCCTACCAACGAAAATGAACTTTGACAATAATTGATACCAAAATGAGTAGTATCCTTGAGATATAGGAAAATTCATTTTACTTGTTTCTATTGGATTTCTTTGGGGTCCTACATAAACTTATAAACAATGCTGACAATGAAGAAAATTTAAGGTTGACTATTAGTAAGATAAATAAGATTGTCAACCAGTTATCACCAAAGTGTAGCATCGAATTTTGGAATTTGACAAGTTTTGTTTAGCTTTCCTTTGGATTGAAAATGAGTAGCACAGAGCTTCAAATATAGCATCTTAAATTTTTTTAAAAGATCCATTACATATTTTGGTTGAGAAATAAAAAAAGCATCACATAGTGGTAATTCTTGAAAATCCAAAAAATAATCCAGAGTACCAAGATATTTCATATCAGAGGAAACAATTTGTTGTTGGACTCAATATCTTTTTATTGTCAATCATGTCAACAATATGGAAGTATGCAAAGTTTATGTCAAATAGTATATGCAAAAATTATTTCAAACAATTTTAAGAGAATGGGAATGTCAAAAAATATGCAGAGAATGAGAATGTGAAACAATATGAAGAGAACGAAAATGTCAAAGAGTATGCAAAGGTTAAATTTCAGAAAATATGGTAGAGAATGAGATATACTTGGAAGTCATTTGCAGTCGTTTGAAAAGGAATTAGGAAATATCGTGATAGTTGATTAAGAACGGGTAAACATACAAGTGATCGAGGAGTCATTCTACAAGTCATAGATTCGAGATTCGATTTAAATATTTCCCATTAAATCAGAGTGGCATCACAGTCGTCGATCCAAGATAACATATCAACATATTAAGATGTGACCATCAGATAACACTAAAGGAAAGAAGATGGTCAACTATGGCGATGACCACTTCGGTGAAAAGGAGACTAGAACAGGTTAATATACCCAAAGGATGAAGCCCCAGAGTGATGAAATCATGTCAACCGTCAGATCATGAAATCCATTCAACCATTGATTTGGAGTAAAAACTATCATAGTGCAGTCAAATCCAGCCTTGACATACTTCGATGATAAAAAACTCAGATGAGACAAGAACTCTCAAACGTCAGAGTTCCAAAATAAACAAAGGCCATAAGATTAAGAAAGGAATTATCTATGGTGATAAATCTATTTTAAAATTGGCTAATTCAGGAGGATTAGATCAAAGTCTCAAAAGTGTCATATTCCTGAAGAAATGAAAATTGTCATATCAATAAGAATCTTCATATGAACCTATGACCATTAGATCCAGGAGGAGGATATGAAACACATCAATAGGCCTACTTCAGCAGGACCATGTCAGCAATAGATGATATGTGACCCAATCAGATGATGAAAAGTGTCAAAATACATATGTCACATAATGTCTGTGAAATTCATGAATCTAGGTGACACATGGAAGCCACTCATCGAGTGCCACATCAACAGTGGCTTCAACAAGATACGTCACTCGAGGAGTATTTACTTCGGCGATATTCAGTTTCTCCTACCAACAACTAGCTTAAGAGCTGAAGGAAAAAATCATGAACTATCGTTGGTCGTAGATCTAATATCCTACAGGATGAATCATGACTGTTAGATCAAGTGTAGTGGAAATATAAAGTAATCATGAATCCTGAAGTAATGCTAATTGTTGAGCTACTTTGGGATAGTTCTCGACCATTATATCAAGCATAGTGGAAGGATAGCATAAGGTGCATTGAACAACTGACAACAAGCAATCACCATAGATTTATTACTTATTCGGTAGGTAAACACTCCAGAGGGATTGAACTACCTCAAAGTTTTAGTATCTGCGACTCCTGGAGAGATGAAACTCTAAAGTAAGATCCAACCGTCCATCGAAAAGGAAGATTCATGGTAAAGATCCTAAAAAGCACACAATGAGAAGGACATTAACAAAACGTCTTGTTGAGGTTGCGCGAACCATCCACTAAACCAAAAATTAATACAAAACTGTCTTATATACGAGTAAAAAAATAATACATACTTCGACATTATTTTCTCTAAAGGATTTGGAAGACAACAAAGGTCAAAGTCCTAAAATGCCGAAGCTCTGAAATGAACAAGAACCATTCATCACGCAAATAAAACACGATGTCCGATATAATATACACATTTCGGTGAAATGCACTCCGTAAGGTTAAATGATTGAAAAGGATGGAACTTTGGAGGACTAGGTTCCTTCCATCGGTCATGGGTTATGAGCACATAATCCATGAGGCGCTAAGACTATTTCCTGATTTAATAATACTATGATTTTGAGAATATGGTCACATGTAAATTTTTTAAAGGAGGCACCTCTGTAAAATTCGATTTCTGCAATATTTGTAGAGACATGGAATTGAGTTAAAAGAAATCGATCCATATCTATGATTGATTTATGAAAAGATCTCTCACTATTTTGAAAATCCTTAACGATAATGTTTGAATAATAATGAAGAAAAATAAACGTTATTATTGTTAATCTAAATGAAGAGGTGTGATGGTACAAACAAAGGGACACAATTCTTTATAGCTCACACCATTTGGGAAACTATATAAGAAAGGAATAACAGTGAAGAAGAAGTGTCTCAACAGTCCATATTAGAAGATCAAAACAGAGGCAGAGTCCAAGAAGAAGAATTGATTATTCTTATGAAGTGAGGGTGGAAGGGAGTTGGTTCTTCCTAGGGTTGATGCCCTAAAGTTAAGGGAGTTGGTGCTTCCTAGGGTTGGTTCCCTAAAGATAAGGGATTTAGTGCTTCCTAGGGTTGGTTCCCTAAAGATAGGGGAGTTGGTGCTTCCTAGGGTTGGTGCCCTAAATAAAAGGGAGTTGGTGCTTCCTAGATTTGGTTCTCTAAAAGGGATTGTTGTCCTTCATTATTCTTTATAAAAACTTGTAATTCTTGTTAATTATATCTATATATATATATATATATATAATTGATTTTAAATACAAGTGCATTGTTGATATATTGTGATAATTAATAAAATACCAAAGTAATTTCTAATTGTTGAAAAAAGGGTAATATTGATTCACCCCCCCTCTCAGTATTTCCAACAATTGGTATCAGAGCAAGTTCCTTCAGCATATTCTAACAATTGGAAGGTATATTATGAAGATGGATCAACATGAGGGAATGTATAACAAAAAAACACCATTTTTCAATGGAGGTGGCTATGCTCTATGGAAAATAAGAATGAACATCTTCATGTTGCCTCTTGGTTTTGATATCTAACAATCTGTTGTAGGTGGTTACACTACACCAACTAATCCACCCATGAATGTTGTAGGAAATAAAATATGCATTGACAAGTCAAGAGAAGTTAATGAAATTCTAGGAGGGTTGATAAATTCTATATGTGTGAAGTTTATGCATTGTAAGTCAGCTAAAGAAATATTGGACAAATTGGAGGTTTTATATGAAGGAGATATAAAAGTCATGTAAGCAAAACTACAGAACTATAGAAATCAGTTTGAAAATATGAAAATCAAAGAAGAAGATAACATTTTTGAATACTTTCATAGGGTAGATGAAGTGGTTAATTCAATCAGAGCAGCCAGATAATGACTTACAGATAAGCCTATTGTGAAAGATATACTAAGGTCATTACCTATGAGATATGATGCCAAGATTTCTACAATTAAAGATAATATTGAACTTGACACACTCACAGTTAATCAACTTCATTGAATTTTTACAGCATATGTAATGGGAACAGGGAATGATAAGCCATCAAAATATGAAACAACCTTTAAGGCATCTAGAAAAAAGAAGAAACATGAACATATGTATCATGAAGATCATTCAGAAATATCAAATGTAAAAAGGACCAACTTTATAAAGAAAATCCAAAAAGGATTTGGAAAATATAAAGGAAAGTTACCTTTCAAAAGTTTCAATTGTGGTAGAATTGGAAACTTTACTAAAAAATGCCCCTATCCCAAGCAGGACGAAAAATGATGAAGAAGTTCACAACTAGAAAAACCAATACAAGAAAATTTTTTATAAGAAAAAAAAAACTTCTACTCTAAAGAAGACATCAACTCTTCAAACATGAGTGAAGAGAAAGATTCAAATATCTTATTTATGGGAATGAACACTCAAAATAATGATGTAGATGATGAAGAAAACTCTGAATTTGAAGGAGAAGTGAACCTATAAGAAGAATTGATTAGTGCTCTGGAGGAACTAAGAAAGTATAAAAAGAAGAACAAGCTACTTGGGGCATAACTTCAAGAATTTGAAGAATCACATCAATCAAAAGAAATAGATGCATTAATAAATATCAAAGAATCAGAGAAGATCATCAATGATTTAAAATACCAGCTCCTGGAAGCTAACAAAATTTAAAAAATCATTTTAAAACAACTTAGTGATAAAAAACAAGTATGTGTGAAACTAGAAGCTGAGATTAAGCTGCTAAAAAATGAACTTGAGAAAGAAAAGAAGAGATCAAAATTTTGAAATACTTCAAAGATCTTGGATGAAATTATTAGTAGTCAGAGGTCACCAAACAACAATATTTTTTTAGGATACACTGAAGACTCAACTTCTACATCAGAAGGATTTGTCAAAAGACCAATCAGTTACGCAGATGTTTTGAAGGGCTCCCTAAGAAGAAAACATAATAAAGCAAAGATGATACCATTGAAAATTGTTCCACATAAAATTAAATCAACATTCCCTAATAAAGTAAAAAATTACAGGAAGAATAAAATCACCAAAAGGAATCCCCCTAATAAATATCTATTTATTGGATATAGTTACTCTTGCAATAATTTTTTATGTAGGGAAGTACACTGCAAAGCTTATGGACCATACAATTGTAGAAATGTCCAAAGATATAAGAACAATAAGTACAATAGAGAGAAGAGAAACTATAACTCATTTTCTCCTTTGCAAAACTACAACATTGAATGTTACAAATGAAACAACTATGGTCATAAATCTAGTAAATGTAGATTGCCAAAATATGATAAAAGGACAAATATTCCCAATAATAAAAAAGTATGGAAGAAAAAGAAAATAGAGTGAAATGAAGCCTTATATGAAAGAAATCAAGCATGTCAGTGGTATATAAACAATGTATGTTCCAAACACATGAATGGATATGAAAGTAAATTTCTTAAGTTAAACAAGAAAGGAAAGGGAAAAGTAACTTTTGAAGATAACCTGTCAGCCAAGATACTAGGAAAAGGCACTGTTAGTTTAGGAAATAATAAAACCAAAGAAGAATATGTACTTATGGTATAAAATATCAAGCCTAATCTCCTAATTGTAAGTCATACATGTGATTAGGGTCACATACTTACTTTTGATTCTAAAAACTGTGAGATCGGGAAGAAGGACATTGGAAAGCTAGTGGCAGTTGCACCAAGAACATCTAGCAATGTGTACATCCTTAATATAGATGAAGAAGAAAAATCTTGTTTAATACAAGTAGATGAAATATGGCTATGGAATAGAAGGTTGGGACATTTAATTTTTGACAACTTGATCAAAGACAATGAGAAAAAGGAAGTTAGGGACCTGCCAAAAGTGATTAAGCCTTCAGATTCAATTTGTAAACATTGTCAAACAGGAAAGAAAACAAGATTTAGGTTAAAAAAAAAGAGCATTCCACAACTAAACCATTAGAGATTGTTCACACAGATCTAGGTGGAAAAACTAGAACCAAAAGTACTTATGGTGAACAATATTTTATGTTGATTTTTGATGATTACAAAAGATTGATCTGGGTATTCTTTCTAAAAGAAAAATTTGAATCCTTTGAGAAGTTTAAAATATACAAATCCCTTGTAGAAAATGAAACAGATCTAAAAATTAAATGCATAAGTTCAGACAATGGAGGGGAA
The DNA here is from genome assembly GCA_032191745.1 of Picea mariana. Taxonomy (NCBI): domain Eukaryota; kingdom Viridiplantae; phylum Streptophyta; class Pinopsida; order Pinales; family Pinaceae; genus Picea; species Picea mariana. Next base: position 667,633 of record JASDQU010100741.1, on the reverse strand, counting down.
TTCACCTCTAAAGAGTTCATTCAATTATGTGAAAATCATGGTATCAAAAGATAGTTTTAAGCTCCCAGGACTTCTCAACAAAATGGAGTGGTAGAAAGGAAAAACATAACAGTTCAAGAAGATGCAAGAACCATGCTAAATGAAGCCAAGTTTCTAGACAAATTCTGTAGAGAAGCAATCTACACAACAATACACATACTTATTAGATCTTAGTTGAGTTGAAACCATGAAAAAACCCCTTATGAACTATGGTTTGGAAGGCCAACATCTATTAAACACTTTAGAACTTTTGGAAGTAAATCTTATATAAATAATTATGAAGATAACCTAGGAAATTTTGATCCAATACCTGATGAAGGAATATTCTTAGGATATTCATCTAATAAGAAATCATAAAGATGTTATAATCGTAGACTACTAAAGATAGTGGAAAGTGCCAATGTAAGGATAAATGATCTAAAAAAGAGCATATCCCAAGACATTGATAAAAAATCTCAACAAGAAGATGATGATGTAAAATCTCAACAAAAATATGATGATGTAGAATCTCAGGAAGAAGATGATAATAATGAAACACATGAAAATGAACCACATATTGATGAAGAAGACGATGAGGAAACTCCCTTTCCAAGAGTTCCATCAAAAAGAGTTCGAAAGAATCATCCTGAAATCCAGATTATTGGAGATAAAAATACAGGAGTGGAAACAAGAAAGAGACTCACTTTTGACTCAGAACAAGCAATGCTATCCCTAATAGAACCTAAGTCATTTAAAGAAGATAGAAAAAGTAAATATTGGATAGAATTAATGAATGAAGAATGTTAGTAGGGAAAATCCCCCTATTACTATACCAGGGTCGAAGTATAGGAAGAGCTATGATATCCCTTGAAATACAATATAATTCCTAAACTACACCAAACATCTAAATAGATGAACATAAAGAGATAGGAAAGTAGATGAGAAGTAGTACCTTTAGTCCAATGTTTGATGTAGACCACCTCCATCTTTGCAGCTCCCAGGCTGCAAGTCTCCTCCCAAAGATGACCTGCAATAACACTTAGGCAATAAATAATACAAATATTATATATATACTCATCAATATCATGGTTATATATAAACCATTATGCATAAACCAAATGAAAAAAATAAAGATGTCATTTGGGACAGGGTAAAATATTCTTTTATTTAAATGCAAAGATTAAAAATTACAACCTTTGTAGGTCGATGCTCCTGAGAACTTGGTCTGGGATCCTCTTAATGTTTCTCCAAGTGCATTATCCCAATGTTTTCTCTCACAATCAGCTGATCACTTTAAGGGAAGGGAAGGGATTGTATAGGGGAAAAGGATAGAGAGGGAATGTTGAGGCAAAAACTCAGAAGGGGTTGCAAATACTTGGGAAAGGAGGGAAAAGGGATTTGGGCAGAGTTTCATTGTTCTAATGCTTGATGTGGAAATGGGACACAAACACCTCCCTTTATATGACAAAAATGTAGTTATTCGGTTTGGGGACGAGCTACAGTGGGTGAATTGGTTGGGAAACCCTCGATAGCCTGTAAACTCCGTCGAATTCCTTGCAAATTTTTATTTTTTACAAATTTTGGAGGTAAACAAAGGTTGTTTAGTATGAATCTAGGGTATCTACGTGAGATGTATAGCATTCAGAAAGTGTATGAATGCGGGTAGTAGTGCAAGAGGGTGCGTACATGATCCAAAAAATGGTTTTTAAAATAGATTTCCTCAACAGTGATTTGGAAAATTATGTAAGTAGAAAGACCAATTCCATGTATGCATAGGTAGAGAATTTGAGGGCTATAACAGATGCCCCCTAATGTGTGAGGTTAGAAGAGTGATTTATAGCTGAAATAATTTACAATATCTTTACCAGTGGGAATGCACAAAGTCGAGTGATGTTATAACCCTAAATTGCACCACACATGCTTAACTGGCATTAGGTTAACTCATATCCCTTCTTTGCCAAAACTCTATTGAACAACTCTTTGAAAATCCTCTTATGTAAAGGCCCACGTGCCCTAACCCATTACTACACGCATGTACACACTGGCTGACTCACAACAACCCATGTGTACCTACAAAAGAACAAAAAAAGGAAAGTTGTCGTCGGAACAAAAAACTATGGGTGAGTTAACTGAAACTCACGGCCATGCATGGTCGAGGGTTCATCCAAAAACCTAGCTCCTTCTGGCCTATAAAAGAAGGGGTAGGGGTACCATTTGGAGGAGGAAAAAATATAGCAAAGAAACTCTACCCATTTATGTATTCCATTGTCCCAACCCTTTAGCCTTTCCTAATGCCAAATGAGATTTAAAGCAAAGTAGTTGAAGGACAGAAGAAGAGGAGCCCATGATTAGGTTCAAGGAGTGGTGGTCGGTCTCAACTTTTGTAATTTGACTCATTTTAAGTAATAAAGAGAATGCTTTTCCCGTCCCAATTCATGAACTTTCTATGGTTTGATTAGTTTATGTTTGATTTCTAACCCGTTAGTATAGAAGTAGTATGCATGCATAGTTATTGTTTGTCTTGAATGTAGGTCATCTTTGGAAGGAGCATTGTGAACAAGTAATCAAGCACAACGGAGGATCGACATCAAACGTCGGTAATGAGGTAGGTTGATCTTTCCATGCATTTGCTGAGAAAAGAGGATTTAAATCTAGGGATGAAGGTAGAAAGTAATTTCTATTCGATCATATCTTCATGCAAAGTATGAACTCTATTTGCTAGTCCATAGGGTGTTTTTCCCAACAATAGAATTGGTGGCCATACTGGGGAGAATACTCTTTAGGGTTCCTGGAATTTTTATTTAGTTTTTGGGTAGTTTAAAGACTAGTTTTTTCTTTCCTGTCTTTTCTTTTCATTTCTGTAAGGTCTGAGCTAGCAAGGAGTCTGATTTTCCATACCAACATTCCCTGACTTTTGCTTGAATATGTTTTTCGGGACACACAAAGGTACACACGGACTGCAGAAGGCCTGCACGTGTGTACCCGCGCCTTATCCTCTTACATCCCACATGTGAACGCTAGCTGTAGAGATAGTAGTAGTGTGTAGGAGTTCAGAAAACCTCAGAGGCAATCCTCCTCTTCCCTGTTAGAATCACACATTCTCAGGGGGTTTTCTGGAATTCTGTCTGAGTCTTGTTTGCTAACAATCCTATCTCAGATTATTTTTTGCCTTATTATTTTTCCTTGCATTATTTGTTTTTCTGTTAGAAAGAGTATCCAAGCCTTCAAGGGATCCTAGTTATTCATACCAGAGGTCTCTTCCTGGTCTGGTCTATCTTTTTTTGTATTTTTCCTTAAAGTTTAGATATACATGCAGCCTGTACAAGGTCAAACCATGTGTACACGCCCTCTATTGTTGTTCAACACGCATTCACATGCGTTCTGTTTGAGTGACAGACACGTGCTTTTACAGGCTACTTTTTGTTCAGGGTGGGGAAGTCATCCCCTCCTTTGATAAGAAGTATTCCTCTCAGGTGTTTGAATCTATGTTTGAACAATCAATAGCTTAGGATTATTTTTAGCCTTAGCTTGCTTTTTCTCATTTAAAACGTTGTCAAAAAAATAAAAAATAAAAATTTTGTTTTCTTATGGTTTTTAGACAAGCGTGAGAGTCATTATTTTTACAATTTCCATTCTGTGATTCTTTAATATGATTCTGTGTGATTTGCGCTTTAAGCCAGAGTTGTTTTTCTTGGTTTTTTGCTTGTCGGTATTTTGCCCTTCTTACTTTACTAGCACGTAAATAAATAAAAAAATCTCTTTCTGTTTTCTTCTTTGGTTGAAGAGTGTGTTTCTGCATCATTAGCTAGGGAGAAGTCTTTTATTTTATAAGTTTTTGTAGTTCACTTAGATCGTAAGTAGCTCGTAGTCGAGTGAAATTCCTTTGAGTTTGCTGTCCAAAATCGTAGAAAAATTAAAAATCTTTCTTTGTGAAAAGTTGTTGAAATTTTGCATTCAGTAAAAGTTTTGTTTCCATCTTTTTTATTCATTTTTTGCTTTCATCTTTTACACATCATCAGTTTCACCCTCATACCCCTTGACGTAAGACAAATCCATAAAAGAAACTCTAATTTTAAAATCTACTAGACTTTTATGTTTGTAGGGTTCACAAACTAGTTCAGGACTAGGGCCTTGGATTAGGTTGGAGAGGAAACTCTTCAAGGCCATTCAAAACCAAACATTGGAGTCTGAGATAGGGAGTGTCTAAGTCCAGTTTCATGGAATTTATCCGGGACCCCCCTCTAACACAGGGGATAAACATGAGGTCGCGTGCGGAAAGGTAGCAGAGATAACCCCTCCAAAGCTGGACCAATCGTAGTGGAGAACACATATAGAGGGCTTGTTTTGGGATTCCGTCGTTTGCATTTGCACAGGGCTTCATGGGTCTTGAATCCGTTTGAGGTCCTCAGTTGTCTTCCAGACCATTTTCTCTTGATACCCTTGACAGTTTTTGGGCTCGATACCCTGCTCATTGTGGTCTACCCGACTTTCGACTGTACCTACTTGGTGACTGTTCGCATGCTGGCAACCTAGTTGCCAATATTTTTAGGGACATACACCGGTGACTGTGGGGGTATACTGCAGTACCTAGGATAGACATCAAGCCACACTTTGTAGAGTATACCCAGAGGGTGCTTCCATGTTCGAGTTGCACTCAAATCGATAAGTTGCTCTATTGTTGGTTGTTGTAACTGTTATTCCAAATAATTTAGTGATTGCTTGTCTTATCTCTTAGGGACTTATTTTTTAGTGTGTTTTACTTTTGAATGTTTAGAATACCCTAGAGTGTCTTGGTTCTTGTCACACAGTGGAGGATCCTGAGCTCCGCCGGTCACGAAGGCTTCTTGGCCTACCGCTGGTTACACCGGAGCCACCCCCGCCACCATTAAGGCAGAAGCTAGACCAAAAAGGGTCTTTTGAAGCGATTAGGTTACAAACCATTGTGCCCAAATAACCCCCGGAGGAATCGACCGTTTTGAACCTTGAAGCAACCGCTCTTGGCTCGGTTGAAACCCCAACCACTGATATCTTGGCACCATTTATTATACCAATCCAATTTCACGAATGCTAGATAGTGCCTCACACAGTAATGGAACTAAATGTTGTTACTTCTTCTGGGAATTCTTCAATTCCTGCCATGGTTGTCTCCACAAGAGAGTCATATCCTAACCTACCATCGTCAGTCCGAGCCACCATGGTCTTGGCTGCAACTACATCACACAGTGGACCAAACCCATCTATGGCGGCAACCAACACCCCCTTCACACCTAGTGCAATAGGCCCTCCATTCTCATACGGTATGCCTAGTTCGGGTATAAGTCCTGTACCGACCTACTCCACTTTACAGACTTTGGGTCTGGGGGTGGGGAGATCTAGAATTCCTTTGCAAGGTCATTTGGAGGGCACTCCTATCCCTTTTAATGCTTTTCCTTGTGCAAGAGGTCATATCCCTCCTTCGTCCCCTTCACTTAGTGGTTCGCATCAGCAATCCGTCGGGAAACCTACACACAATAGTTTATTTGGAGCGAGGAGTCAGGGACCACCTTTGAACAGTATGCCGGTAGGTTTGACACTATTTTCTTGGAATGAAACATTTGATAACAACACATTCACATCAGTCTCTTTCCCGACTGGGGGCAACCCCATTTTTGGACAATCTACTCCTGTGCAGGGTACTATTCCTGCACATGGGGCACACATAGCAGGACCTTGGAATTCAAAGAAAGGATCCGTCCCCTCCTTCGGAATGTCGTTCTAGGGTAATTCTTTCCAAAATCAATGGAACCCCAGACAGACAACTATGCCTATCCCCATGGGACTAGCATGGGGTAATCCTTCCCAAAGTCCTTCGAATACAATGCATGCCCAACACTGTATGTCCTTTTCGGGAAATCAGTCAATGATCTCTCCACAGATGCAAAATCCCTATGCTAGCTAGGGCCATGGTTTCTACCAGAATCCAGGACAGCAGCCAAACTTTTCCTGGCAACCTGGTGCCAGTCAAACTCCAGGACCCTTTTTCCCAGGTTATCAGCAGCAACCCAAACTACCATTCCTGGAAACTTTACACTTGTCAGATTTGACAAGGTTGTTGAATGATCCTATTTGTCATGATCCACGTTGGCCTCCTATGCCGACGAATTTTCCTTCGAACATTCCAAAGTTCGAGGCCAAGCCTAATGAAGATCCAAGTGATCATGTGACTACCTTTCATCTTTGGTGCTCATCTAACTCATTGAAAGATGACATTGTACAGTTGCAATTCTTTCAATGTACTCTCATTGGGAGTGTCATGAAATGGTACATCGAGCTCGATCGCTCAAGATACTCTTCTTTTGGCGAACCGGCGATGGCCTTCCTTAACCATTTCCAGTTACCTGTGAGATACGACGCTGACACAGAGCTGATCACCAATTTCAAACAGACAATAGTGGACCATATCTCTGATCATATCTGAGAGTGGAGACGCCAGAAGAGTTTAATCAAGGTACCAGTCCCACCAGCATTCCTGCTTGAGTGGTTCATTAAGTCTTTGGTCCCACAGTTATCCAAAGATGTCGCGACATCCGAAGTTTTCTTCGAAGAAGATGCCATCATGAGGGCTCAACAGTGTGAGCTCATCTATTCTCAGTCTGGTTTATTATACAACATCTTGCCAGATGTACCACGTTTGATACTGGATAAAACTAGATAGAGAGTTGGACCACATGCCGATGGTATTGTTGGTTCAGCACAAACCAAGCCCGTTGAGCAATTGACAAAGCAGTTGCAATAGTTATCCATACAACACACAGTAGCCAACCAAACTACTGCTTTGGCTGCTCCCCCTACCCAAACGTCGGAAGTACACACTGTGCAGTCGAATAACCCAAAGGCCTCCCAATAGCTTGAAGGGAAGAAAAAACAACGAAAGAAGGGTAAGGGGGATAAAAAACCCACTGATAATGTTGGCGGGGACAACACGGAAAAATGGAAGGCGAGGTATCCATGCAACTTGTGTGTGGAAGACCACCCAACCCATCTTTGTCCTTGAATTGCAGAGGCCCAAAAGTTTGTCACACAACAACAACAAGCAGTGTTGACTAATCCCTTTCAGCATGGGTAAAATCTAATTCAAGCCTCTACAAGCACAAAAGGGGGCAGCCAAGAAACCTGCCCGCCTCCAAACAATTCCTCATCCACAAACGTATATATGGTTAGGGGTGATGCTTTCATATCAACTACAACGCACGATTATAGTAAACCAAGTGCTTCTAAGAAGGGTAAAGAAGTTGATCTCCCATCTCTTCCTCTACAGATTGAGAAGACGTTGGGAGAAACAATGACATGCATTCCAAAGGGTGCATTTAAAAAAGCTTCTCACAACTCAAACGCAAGGGCTACCCAGAATTACTCTGTGGTGGAAGATTTATCACAAACCCCTTGTGCGATGTCTTCTTTGGAGGTCCTCCAAAGCAGCCTTGCTCAGAGGAAAGCCTTGCTAACTGCTTTAGGCTCTACTGAGACTTGTAATCTGGGTACCATCATGTTAGATACAACCAAATTAAAACCTCGTCTGCCTTACCACGTAGCGTTTCAGATAGTAGTGGCTCATCCCATGAAAAATTTTACTCGGAATATCTTCCGCACGCTGGTTGATGAGTGTGCCTCAACATGTGTTATGTCATTAGCATGTTGGAAGGCCGTTGGCTAGCCTGTTTTGTCTCTGTCACCTACTCTCCTCACTGCTTTCGACGGTCGTTCATTCCGACCACATGGCATCGTTCCTTCTTTCCCTGTGTAGTTAGGAGGGAAAACCTTGTGTGTCGAAGTAGAGGTAGTCGATGCTCCCCTCGACTATAACCTCTTGTTAGGATGGAGTTTGACTTATGCTATGCAAGCTGCGGTTGCTACAGTTTTCTGAGTCTTGTTGTTTCCACACAAAGGCCGGATAGTGACCATCGATCAATTGTTTTTCTCCAGACTTGACCCAACTTTGGGGGCATCCACGGTCCCAATGATTGATAATCCTCAACCAGGTGTCGTTAACGTAGGAGTTGGTTTGTGCCCATCCTTGATGGGTACCTTCGATTACCCACCTCCTCATGATGATATCAAATTTATATCTAATCACCATAAGGTTGAGATTTTTCAAGTTTCGTCATTCCACACAACTTACTTTGAGGATCCTTGGATTCTTCCTTCCCCATCAGCCATGATGGATGAGACAGGGCACCCAGGAATGTCCATGCCCTTGTCTACCACTGAAGTAGCATACACTTTAGTCCAGCAAGCTTTAGCTAATCCTGATCCGATTCCTGCACAAGAGTTAGATCCACTTCTAGAGCCTATTTGGGCTCAAGGTTCTCTCGCTAACGTCGATTCGTTAGACTTAGTATTGCCTTCTGATGAAGTAGTAATCGAAGCAATGACTAGTCTGGAAAAACCTTAGGAAGATCTTCATCATAGATCATATTTTCTCCTAGAGTTAAGCTAAATCGAAGCAGGAGAATTCACCGTTACCATGACGGGAGATCAGCCGTGTCCTATTAATCTCTTAGCTGCACATGAAATTTATGATGAGTGAAATATGGTGACTATCATTGAAACTATACCAATTAAAATCTCCCGAAACCCTGGTGTCGTGGAGAATGTCTTCATCGAAGCGAATTTCTCCCCCGAAGAGATTCAAATTTACACGGATCTTTTCAAAGAATTCTGCGATGTTTTTGCCTGGTCTTATGAGGAAATGCCAGGTATCGATCCAAAAATAGTTGAACATGAAATGACAATGTATCCTGATGCCAAGATTTTTCGACATAAACTTTGTCCAATCAATCCCAAGAAAGCAGTAGCCATTAAGATTGAGGTTGAGAAATTGCTAAAGGCAGGTTTTATTTATCCTATCCATTTGACTCAATGGGTGTCAAATCCTGTGCCGATCAATAAAAAACAAGGCACGATTCGTGTATGTACTGATTTTTGTGATTTGAACAAGGCATGTCCAAAGGATAATTTTCCAACACCATTCATTGACCAGATCATTGATGAATGTTTTGGTTGTGAAGCCTTTTCTTTCATGGACGGTTTTTCAGGATATAATCAAATCCAAATCAAACCCGAAGACCAACATAAGATGACATTCATTTGTCCATGGGGTACATTCTCATATAGTAAGACGCCTTTTGGCCTTAAAAATGTTGGAGCCACATTCCAGCGGGCCATGTCTTTTTCGTTTCATGACCTCAAGCATATAGTCGAGGCCTACCTAGATGATTTAGCATCACGCTCTCACAAGAGAACGGATCATCCCATACACCTTAGACTACTCTTCAAATACTGTCGCTACTTTAGGATTCACTTGAATCCAATCAAGTGCATCTTCTGCATAACGTCAGGACATTTGTTAGGTTTCATCGTATCAACAACAAGGATCATGGTCAATCCTCTTAAGGTGGAGNTTCGAATACTGTCGCTACTTTAGGATTCACTTGAATCCAATCAAGTGCATCTTCTGCATAACGTCAGGACATTTGTTAGGTTTCATCGTATCAACAACAAGGATCATGGTCAATCCTCTTAAGGTGGAGGCAATAATCCATTTCCCCCCCCCCCACGCACAATCCTACAACTTCAGAGTCTACAAGGCAAGATGAACTTCTTACGACACTCTATCGCCAACTATGCCAAAATCACCAAGGGCTTTATGTGTTTACTAAAGAAAGACGTTTCTTTTTTCTGGGACGAAGCCGCTCATCGCTCTTTCGACGCATTAAAACATGTCCTCACAATTGCACCTCTGCTATGGACACCTAACTATAACAAAGATTTCTTATTATATATGGCTGTCGCAGAGTCAACCATTGACATGGTTTTAGCTCAAGAAGATAATTTATTCTCAGAATATGTGATTTATTACCTGAGCCGAGGCCTCATAGGACCGGAACTCAATTATTCTCATATCGAAAAACTTGCGTTGACAGCAGTTCATGTTGTTCAATGATTCCGTCACTATGTTCTGTTTCGCAAGACCACCATCATTGCTATCGTGAATCCATTCCAATACATGTTGACACGACGATTTATAGGCGGAAAAATCAATAGATGGATAGTCATCCCCCAAGAATTTGACTTAGACTTTGTTTCAGAAAATTCCAAAAAGTCATTGGTCTTCGCAGAGCCTATTTCAGAACTTCTGGTTGAGTTAGGTGACGTTGTACCTGAGGAATCGCCTATCTGGGGAGATATGTTTTTGATTACATCTTCAGATCCCTGGTATGGAGATATACTTATCTATCTCCAGACTTTGAAGTGCCCCACCTCTACTTCTCATGACGAGCATCGGAAGATACGCCATCAGGCTAAGAATTATCTCATACTCGATGATACATTGTATCGGAGAGGTGTAGACTGTGTCTTACGTCAATGTCTCACACATCAGGAGGCAATCATCGTGCTCAACAATTTCCATACCGAAGCTTGTGGCGGTCATTTTTCTGGGATGGAAACAACCGAAAAGATTCTATGAGTAGGTTACTTCTAGCCGACACTTATCAAAGATTGTATCGAATCGGTCAAGAAGTGCCATCCGTGCCAAATCTTCTCTCGGAAGATGAGGGCACATCCTGCTCCTATGTTTCCTGTCATCACAGTTGGTCCCCTCACTAAGTGGGGGATTGATTACACTACTTGCAACCCCCCGTCAGCAAGGGGGCACCGCTATATCATCGTAGCTGTCGACTACTTCACTAAGTGGGTCGAAGCTATGCCAACGTTTAAAGATGATGGAGAGACTGCAGCTCTCTTCTTATTCAACCAGATCATAGCAAGGTTCGACATCCCAAGAGAGATTGTCACTGACCATGGCAGTCACTTTCAGAACCAAATGATGACCAAATTAACATCAAACCTTCAGTTACAGCAAGAGCATTCATCACCTTACTACCCCCAAGCCAATGGGCAGGTGGAAGCTATAAACAAAACTCTTAAGACTATTCTACAATGAACTATCAACTCAGCCAAGTAAAATTGGCATTTTATGTTATACTCGACATTATGGGCTTACCGAACATCTGTTAATACTACAACCAGTTTCTCACCTTTCCAACTCATTTACGGGCTGGAGGCAGTCTTTCCCATTGAATGTCAGATCCCATCTCTAAAATTGGCAGTACAATTATTGCTAGACACTTCTCCACTTGAAGAACAGTTAGTACACCTTGAGAAGCTCAATGAGCAGTGTTGCGATGTAGCCCTAGCCAATGAGGCTCACAGACATAAGGTCAAGTGTCAGTATGATAGGTCCGTTCATCCTCAGATTTTCTCTGAAGGCGACCTTGTCCTGGTCTATGACCAAGATAAGGACCCTCTGGGGGCAGGAAAATTTAAACCCATGTGGTTCGAACCCTTCATCATAAAAGAGGTATTAAAAAAGGGCACTTATCATTCGATTGATTTTGAAGGGAATCTTTGTCAGAGCCTAGAAATGGGCTCTACCTCAAGAAGTACTACTCATAGACAGGTCACTGTGGGTAACTTTTTGTAACATATGTATAGGCTTTGTACTATTACTTTTTAGTTTCTTTTAAGTGTTATGGACGTGTCATTGATGTTATCTTTTGTCAATATGGTAGACGTCAAGTGATTTCGAGGTGTTTGTTGGGTATGCAGATAGTGCTAGTCGACACACGCGGAGGCTTGCCTCCGTAGCTTGGGTAATCTTTACACCTCAGGGCCAATTGTTATCTTCCGAAGGTATATGCTTAGGTGACACCACAAATAATGTCGTCGAGTATAGTGTATTTATGGAGTTTCTTCGTGACACCTTGTCATTGGGTATCTCTCATCTCTGGGTCTATCTTGATGCTCAACTAGTTGTGTCACAGCTAAACAGAGTATACCAGGTTCATGATCCAAATTTACACCGACGATTCCTTAGGGTACGTCTCTTAGAACGAAATTTTGATTATATTACATATTTTCATGTTCCTAGGAGATTAAACCAAATTACAGATACTCTAGCTAATCAAACTTTAGATTGGCATCTTGCACAACTATGAAAGAACATTGACATAAGCATGTAAATACATTTATTCACATGTGATCCATAAGACACAAAAGATCAAAAAACCATATATAACATCATAAAACAACCAGAGTACATAGATGGACGCAAGCGCCTCAAAAAAGGGACTAATGATGAGTCACAGGGCTTATGCCCTCAAAAAATATATACAATTAAGTGCTCATGGAATGTAAAAAGTATAAATAGGTTCAAGGCCTATGGGCCCTGTTATAATAGTCCACAACATGGGATAAACACCTAAACAATCGGACCCACGTCCGAGGTGCCCCCACTACATGAGGCTACATGAATGGCGGCAGGTCCTCTATCTCTTCCATCGGGACTGTGTGAGTATAGTGAAGTTCCACTCAACTCATCTAAGGACTCTCTCAACCTCCCCGACTGCGAGGTTCCCCACTACTGTTGCTCCTTCGATGGTGGCAGCTGTGGCTTTAGGCCAAGGACGATGTCTGTTCCATGCATAATCGACAAGTCACACGGGTCCCACATCTGCATGAAACAAATGTTTACCCGTCAAATACTTTGGCATACAAAAAAAAAATGATATATATCACAAAAATGACATAAAAATTACATGTGCAAACAAAAAAACTACAAAGGTGGAGACTGACCCATCTCCCCTCACTCCTCACCAAGAGGCACGGGTATCTCAGGATCTCTAGAGAAATCTATCTCTGCATATGGGTAATCCTCTATCACAGGGATCTGTCATGATAGCCACGCAAAGAAGTCATCATCAAAGGACTCATTGGTCCTTTCACCACACTGTCGTGGTAGTAACACTGCCCATCTACACATTGCAGGAAAAGAGGCCTGATGTCCTCATACTACTTCCTGAGGAATAAAGCTCGAAACTGTCTCAAAGAAAAATGAACACAAGATCGTCCTGAACCTGAAATTCATTTGTGTCCGCTGTCGGAAATCTGTCAATTACCTATTCATGCACTCCAGTAATGTGGTACTCCAGTCAAAAATCTGTGCATTCAAACATTGGATCGCATAGTTCATCTGTGTGTGAGAATCCTGATGCAAGGCTGCAGAACTGGTAATCCGCCCAATCAGTAATAATATCGCCTGCAGCGATAGGTTAGTGATCTTACTGATAGGTACCTGGGAGACCGCATGATCAATCGCAACCTCACAGTTCTCAGCTATCAGTTATGATATCTTACTCGATCCCGCAGGAAACATCCTGAAGTTGACTACTTCCCCTCTCCTTGAGAGGCCAGTCAAAACATAGATATCCTCAGTGGTGGGCACCAGTGATTGCCCCTATAACATAAAGTCCTCTGCATCAGGGTGCCAGTAGTCAATCAAGGAATTCAGTACCCTTGGTTGTGCTCGCATAAATGGACACAGAAAGAACTTCAATAAACCGCATTGCATCAACACGACCACGACATTCGGATCTCCCACCACCAACTCACTGATTGCTTCATGCTCCCTCTCCCTCCACTGGACATACATCCTACCAACAAAACAAGGTTCAGGAGGGTCAGCACTTGCCTTTTAATTCTTTTTCTACAAAGGGGGGGTCCACACGAGTTGTAGAGGTGACAGACGTGTGTACATGCGGGCAGCCTTTACTCTACCCGAGTGTACACGCGACCTGTCCAAAGACAACCCGCGGGTACCTAGGGCTGACCTTTTTAAGGTTGACGCCGACCCAAAAAATGAACTTAAAGACAAAATTGAATAATTGAATAGCTAGATAAGGGAATTTGTACTTACTTGGTCAAAGCAGAAGTTTGTTTCGTCCACTGTAGCTTCCAGAATCATCATTTTTAGCAAAGGGGGTCTTTTGGCTCCAGAGTCAATTTCCAAATCAGCAATGGTGATAATGAGCTACCAGCTTCTATTTATAGACTTTTTGGCCTCCCTTATCATTTTATTTATACCAAAAACCATTTAGAGTGATTTGGGAGTTATATGGGAGGGATTTGATCGGGTATTGGGACACTTTTTTTGAGTTTTGAGAAAATTTTGACGGTCCATAATTTTTTTTCCAAGAATCAACTTGAGCATATAGGTTAGGTTATTACCCCAACTTTTGCATCTCGTTGTCTTTTACCTCTACTATAGGATCGATCCCATCAGGTTGTGACACAGAACCATCATATCTGTTTTCGAAGTGTTGCAACTTGGCGGTAGAGCTTACCAGAACATGGATGCCCTAGGTAGGTCCTGGTTGCATTATGGTGTCCATGCCATCTCTAAAACACTGTCGGCTAGGGAGTCCTTATAGTCTTTCCTAAATATGATTTTGAGCCTCATTTGCATGATTCTTCTTCACTCTTTGTCTCACCCTCAAGACTCCCAAAAATAAATGGGTCTCCTTTTAAGCCCTTTTCAAACCCTCTAAAAATGAAAAGATTGTCGAGTGATCTTGTGGCCTTTCATGCTCGTTAAACTGAAATTTGAAGTCACGTCTGTCTGGCGGTAGTTTACCCCTTTTTCAGTCCAGACGGTCAACTGTACGAACAAAGGTATACTCTATCGAATTTTCGTTCTTTATAAGAGTACTCTCAGGTATAATTTTATCCCTTTTTTGGGCCTAAGGGACTAAACTTATGAAAAAGAAACCCCTACGGAGTCCATAGTTAAGCTCTTTTCAGACTCCCTAAAATTGAAAAGATCCTTGAGTGACCTTATTCTTTCACACTTGTTAAATTTGTCCAAAAGAATATTCCTGACAGAGTCCATAGTTAAGATATTTTCAGACTCCTTAAAAGTGAAAAAATAGTCGAGTGTTCTTGTCCTTGTCACACTCGTTAAAATAGTTTTGAATCGACGTCTAATTACTGCTAGTTTATCCCTTTCTCAAACCAACTAGACTATCTTCGAAAAAGGTACCCCAGTGGAGTCTCCTTTTATGTTTTTTCAATCTCTCTAAATATAAAAAACCACCAAGCTTACCTTCTTTGGGCTCGTTAAACTTACATCGAAGGACGTTACCATTGTGTGTTTTATCAACCGCATTTGCATACCTTATCCACCATCCCTGTGACAGTTTGCTTCTATGTCTTAACACCTTTGGCCACCGGAGGATTTTTCCCGAGTATCATTTTACCAGAACATCAGTCTTGTCCTTGTGTCTTGAGCTTGTATGTTTGCAATACTCATTCCTCCATTGTAACGTAATATTCCTTTATTCTTTTACCAAAACTATCGAAAAGAACAAAAAAATCAAATATACCCCAAAAAGAGGATGGGAAAAGTATTTTATTTATAGGCAGTATAATGAGTCACCCTTGGATAAAGCACATCTATCTGTTTGATCATCAGAATATGGGATGTAGTACGACCTTAGGAAGATTTTCTCGCTATATAGAGTTGTGTCCTCCACCGTTTGGTTATTCTTCCAAACATATGGAGAGTTTGCATTGCCTCTTGCTTCGTAGACTTATGATTAACATACATGATGCCTAAGTCTCATCACTTGTCATGCTATTTTCCAAAGGAAGTTTGTCACTAATTCTGAGTTGGCCCCTCTACAATATGTCTATTTTCCGCATACCTGGCCATCCTGAATGTCCAATCAAGTCCTTGTTCGAAATCACTGAAGCCTTCAGTCCGATCATCAAGATTATCAAGTCCATGACCGACGAGCTGTCGAAGACCTCTGGGTAGTGTAGTTGTACACTCATATTACACTCCTAGCTGAGTTTTGGAAGATTTTAAAGTTGTTGCTTGAGCTCTGAAGTCTAGCCATCATGCAGAATCAACTTCTGAAAGATGGATACTCTATATGTATATCTTTCTGATTTCGAGATGTAGCTCTGCTGTGTATTGTTCATGGCTACTCTTTATGGTTATTTGACATGGATATACAATGTATTTGATTGGTAGCCATGGTTCTATTTTATCCCGAGCATGGGTATGCCCACCTCGGTGAGACATTTGTTATTTTGCAGACGACACCCTCTGGTTCTTGATCCTTGGGCTCAATCGTTTGGCACATCAGTAAAGATTGGTAATGTATTTTGGCCATTAGATGCTCTTCAGACCTCACACATTAGGGGGCATCTGTTATAACCCTAAATTGCAACACACATGCTTACCTAGCATCAGGCCAACTCATATCCCTTATTTTCCAAAACTCTAATGAACAACTCTTTGAAAATCCTCTTGTGTAAAGGCCCACGTGCCCTAACCCATTACTACATGTGTGTGGACACTAGCTGACTCACAACAGCCCGCGTGTACCTAGAAAAGAACGAAAAAAGGAAAGTTGCCAACGGAACAAAAAGCTATGGGTGAGTTAACTGAAACTCCCGGCCATGCATGGCTGAGGGTTCGTCCAAAAACCTAGCTCCTTCTATCCTATAAAAGAAGGGGTAGGGGTACTTTGGAGGAGGAAAAAATATAGCAAAGAAACTCTTCCCATTTACGTATTCCATTGTCCCAACCCTTTATCCTTTCCTAATGCCAAAGGAGATTTAAAGAAAAGAAGTTGAAGGACATAAGAAGAGGAGCCCAGGATCAGGTTCAAGGAGCGGTGGCCAGTCTCAACTTTTGTAAGTTGGCACATTTTAAGTAATAAAGATAATTCTTTTCCTGTCCCAATTCATGAACTTTCTATGGTTTGATTAGTTTATGTTTGATTTCTAACCTGTTACTATAGAAGTAGCATGCATGCATAGTTGTTGTTTGTCTTGAATGCAGGTCATATTTGGAAGGAGCATTGCAAACAAGTAATCAAGCACAATGGAGGATCGACATCAAATGATGGTTATGAGGTAGGTTGATCTTTCCATGCATTTGCTGAGAAAAGGGGATTTAAATATAGGGATGAAGGTAGAAAGTAATTTCTATTCGGTCATATCTGCATGAAAAGTCTAAACTCTATTTGCTAGTCCGTAGGGTGTTTTTCCCATCAACAAGTGAGCTTGGGACCAGAGTTCGAGAGGTCACCATCTGCAAAACAGTAATAATGTCTTCAAGGTGGGAATACCCATGCTCGAGATGAACTGATCATGGTTTCCAATAAAGTACACTGCAGATCCATGTCATATAAATATTTATATATAGTGTACCCGTGAACCATACATAGTGAATCCACATCTCAAAATCATTCAATGATATTTGAATACAATACAATATGAATCATCAAGAAGCATCAACTTGTGGTTGGAGATTAGGGATTCATGGCTTGAGAAAAAACTTCAATATATTTATCACCTTAGGTAGGATTACAATAGGAGTGTAAGACTCACTACTATGAGTTCTTCGACAAGCCGTCAGGAAAATACTAGAGGATCTTGATGATCAGAAACAAAACTTCATCAATTTTGAATCCATACTTGACTAGACTCATGAGAGGACCGACTCATGGAATTCAAGAGACAAACTGCAGAATGGTCGACTCAGAATAAAACTTCCCTTGGAGAAAAACACGACAGATGATCAAACTCAGGCAATGTAACATTGACATAAGTCTACGATGCAGGAGACACCAAAAACTCTCCATATGTTTGGAAGAGTAACCAAATGGAGGAGGACACAAATCTATGTAGAGAGAACAACTTCCTAAGGTCATAATAGATCCCAATTCCTGGCAAACAAAAAAAAGGATGTCCTTTCTCTAAGGGAAACTATCTTGCTACCAAAAAAAAGAATGTATATTTTCCATCCCCTCTTTTTGGATTATTTGATTTTTTTGACTTTTTCAATTTTTTAACGAGCTTGAAAAGGAATAAAAGTATGCTATGTTAGAAAGGCAAAATGAGCATTACGAGAAAGAAAATGGGTTCCAAGCGCATGAAACATATTGATGCTCAAGGAAAGGAGATATGCGCAAGATAAGGACACTCGGGGAAAATATTGGATCATGTTGTCATTGATGCCAATGGTTTGATTATTTGGGAGATTGTTGGATCATGTGTCATTAATGCAAATGGTTTGATTGATTGATGTCATTGATTGGTGTCATTGATGCAAATGGTTTGATTGATTGATTTCAAGTAAGTGATTGATTGATTATTGTGCTTGATGAGAATGATAGATGTCAAAGTGGAAACCAAATGATAAAGATAGATCATTGATATGATGTATATGATGCAGTGGTGAATTCATGCAAAGATGAATCATTATTGTCTTATCATGATTGATAAGGTGCACAAATGGATGAACTCCAAAGTGGTCCCCTTATGGCGAAATCTCTCACGGGAAAGCGCTTTGCAGATAGAGTTATCCTAGAAGAATGGTTGGAGGACCCATGCTTGTATATGGACTAATAAGATGAATATCAATGAATTTTTTGGTGAAACTATCCTATATGGATAGTCCTTTTCATGCCATTTCTGGTGGTATGTGTAACTTCACATAACTCCTCACAATTTGAGAGTTATGGATTTACGAAGTTGGAGGACCCCCATATGTTGGCTTGAATCCCACAAGGTCAAAGAAGTCAAAGTGACCTAAAAGAAGAAATCATTATTTAAATGATAAAGTAAAAGTGACAAAGTCAAGGTGGATTATTTAAATCATAAAGAGAAGTGACAAAATCAAGAAAGAATATTTAAATTGGAAAAATTTCTATTTATGGAAAGTGGTTAACCCTAAAATAAGGAAAATAGGTTAAGTAACCTAGAAATGGGTTAAGTAATCTAGAAATGGGTTAAGTTACCTAGAGAATGAAAGTATAAATAATATAGATATGGTCTCTTGTAGATCATCGTTTTGGTGGATCAATGGAGAGCTTCTTGTGAGAATATCTTTTGGAGTATTGATGGAGAGCTTCTTATTGGTGTGGATATCTTGAGAATGATTGAAGATATATTTTGAGGAAGAGAGTGAGAGGAGGATCTCATGGATGCATCAAAGTTTCAGAAATGTCAGATATCTTGATGGAAAAATTATCAGATTCATAGAAAACCCTATTTTCTGATGCATGCGCAGGCTATCTGTGTATGGGGTGCGTATACATTGAAGGTATACGCAGGTTGATTGTGTATAGGGTGAGTATGTACATGGGATGACTATGTACTGGGAGCATATAGTGGATAAAATCATGGAGATTTGTGTTTTAGCTAGTGCTAAGCTCTTGCAAATCTACATTCTATGGCCTCAGATCTATCACTGAAACACTGGTATGGTTACATTATTGTCTTGATAGATATTATTGTTTGATGTGTTGTGAATGCTAAGGGAATTCTTGGTATGGCTTCTATGATGTTGTTCAGTTTGGATGATTTGGTTGATGGAGTGATAAGTACTCTTGTGATTCACTGGTGACATGATTGCTATGGTATACTAGTTGTTTATACATGAATGAGATAGCATTCATATTGATTTTTTGTGGAGCATGAGCAAGCTATTGGAGAGATTGGATGTGTTGTGATTGGTTGGTGATCAGATTGGAAAGTCAGAGATAGAAAAGAATGATATATTGATTGCAGAGAATTTGATTTGATCTTGAAGTAAAAACCCTAACAACTCAGAAGGTATACGCAGGTTGTTGTATACATTGGCCGCGTGCATACGCGGGCTGTAGTAAGCAAGGGTGTGTGCATACACTGGCTACACTACTGATAGGTCACGCACCTATTGAAAGATTGATGTTGAGGATTGTTTCCTCATCTCAGTTGGTGCTGAGGGTGTAAGTTGATTCTTGCATTATAGAGTTGGTGCTCTTGTAGAGTTGCACTCTATTCAATTGTTGCTGATAAACCCCCAGATTGTTGTCCATAATAAAAAGAAAAATTGTACATACATCTTGTGTTCTTTGTGTTCTTTGTAGTGATGACTTGACGATGATATATTGCTGATATATGTTGTTGATATATTCTCTCATCTAATTGGTTAAAAATGACAACAATGGGTAATGAATAAATGTTGAATGTTAACTAAGGAGTTTTTGTAAAGAAGGAAGTTTTGGGAAAAAGAGCCCCACACTCATTCACCCCCCATCTAAGTGTGGTAGGTGTGTCGAACAATTGGTATCAAAGTGGGCCTTCACTACAAGTCTTAACAAGGTTGAAGGAGATCCATAGACACACAAATGGATGATGAAGTTCCAATCCTTGATAAGGAAAACTATTTTACTTGGAGAATAGATATGATATTACATTTGAAGACAGTAGGAGAAACTATTTGGAAGGAAACCATTGGTGGATCATTTCCTTTGAAGAACAAGTCAAAGTTTGCAGCTCAAAGGGAAGGAAAGAATAATGATGCATTGGCTCTCAAGACCATTCTTAGTGGACTCTCAAGCCCTATCGAAGAAAGCATGGAACAATGCACTTCCGCCAAGGATCTATGGCTAAAGATAGAGGAGACATATCAAAGAAAGAAGGAGAAGGAAGATATATAAGACCACTCCATCAAGATTATCAAAGGTAAAGAATATCCAAAAACCCTTCATTGTATTATTTCTAAATGTGATCTTGAAAACATTTCAAGTGAAGATAAAGAATCAAGTCATGATGGCATGAAGGAATATCTTGAAGACATTTCAAATGAAGGAAAAGAATTATGTGTTGATATTGGCAAAAAGGAAGATCGTGAAGATATTTCAAATGAAGGTAAAGAACGCTCAAAAACCCTTGATTGCAATGATGATGATGAAGGTTTCTCTACAAGTGAAGAAGAAGATGTAGAAACAATTTGTGTAAAGTTTGATGGTATTTATCCTATCAAAAGAATAGAAGAAAATCGATTAAAATTTCAAAAGGATGTTGAAGAGGGTTTATATAGATATAGAAGTGATCATTATTATATAGACTATAAATATCTTTCGGATAACACTAATAATTTTCTTAGGAGGAGTCTAAGGAACATATTGAAGTTAAAATAAATAATCAAGGAACAAGAAGAGAGAAATAAGACTCAATTAGAAGAAAAGTAAGAAGACATCACAAGACTAAAGAATGGAAAAGAAGATATAAATATAGATGATGATATTAGTAAAAGTTTTGAAACCGTTGTTCATCTCAATACCCAAATTGAAGAAGCCAAAAGAATAGAGGAACTATTGAAGATTCAAATAAATGAAAAGGAAGAGTCATGTTGTAAGCTAGAAGATGAAATTGTTGACCTTAGAAAGAAGGTGGAAAATTCAAACAAATTTTTGAGTAGCTCACGAATCTTGGATGAGATCTTGGAAAGTCAAAAATCATCATGTGGTAAATCAGGTCTTGGATACAAAGGAAAAGATACACATGTTGAAGCAAGCAACTCAAAGAAACATGAGGTAAGTACATCAAATAAGGAAGACAATGTTGCAAAGCAACCATCTACACAAGGCAAAGAAAATTTCAAAAGAACAAAGAAAGGAAGACATCGAGAAGCTATTCTTGGGACACCAAGGAAAAGGTATGAAAGTATTTTTAATGTGTATTGTTATTCATGTAATGGATATGGTCACAAAGATTTTGAATGTAGATCTTATGAAAGGAGATATAATGGAAGATTCTATAACACCACAAGGTGTTGGAGATGTGATCAAGCAGGACATATTGTTGTTCACTGTAACTCCATGAGATGCTACAGCTGTAGTGGATTTGGCCACAAATCCCAGGAGTGCTGGAACACAAGAATAAATTCCATGATGAGGACTTCACATAGCATGGCTAGAAGAAGGAATGAAGTAAGAAAGGGAGACATCTTTGAAAATATGGATGCTTAGAGTTCAAGTTTTGAGGAGAAGGGTCATCTACAGAAGTGGGTGAAGAAGACAAAACAACCAAATTAGAATGAAAGACTGAAGGGAAGCCCAAGTAAGTCATCCATAGTTGCATACAGGGGTAACAGTGGTATCAGTCGCGTACAGACATAGGCTGACCTTGAATAGGTCGTGTAGATACGTGATCTATTGTGCAAAAGACTGCGTATATGTGGTAAAGCCTTGGGAAAAAGGCAATGCACATAAGTTGCAACTTGATGTGATGATATAACTTTGTGTTGCAGAGTCTGACATTGTTTTTTGTAGGTTGTGACACTGTTTGCTGCAGGTTTTCATGGTTCTATGTTAGATCATGTAAGGTGATGATGTAAAATAAATCTTGGGTGCATGGCACTAACCCATGAGTATGGATTGTTGTTGATCTCTTGGGGTACATGGATGGTACATATTTGAGTTCTATTGATATATCTTATGATGTATTATTGAAAGCATATGATGGATATCATGGTGCATGCATTTTGCATGTGGTCGGGCTACATATTGAGACATGTAGTTGATGCACATGGTTGGCATATTGGAAGATGCACATGGTTGGAATATTGGTGGATGTACATGGTTGGCATATTTGTAGATGCACATGTTGGCATGTTGATGGAGGCATATGGTTGATACATTCCATGGATGATATATTTTTTCACATGGTTGATGTACATGGATGTTGTGCATTGTGGGCACATTTTTGGTACATGATGTACTTGGTTGATATATTGTTCATGGTTCCTTATTTTTATTGTTGACATTCATGATGCATGGTATGGAACAAGTTTGATGCATGAATAGGTCCAAGGATCTCCATATGGTAGCATATTGTTCATCTTGCAGACAAGATAGTGGGAGACATACCCTTAGGGGGAGTCATTCTTCTTCCCATGATTCTAGGAGGAGATATTTATCAGATGCATACCTAGAAAAGAGTCCTATATTTGAAGAAAGAGAACAGAGGCATAATTATGAGAGGATTGATGGTCACAAGGGGAGTATGATCGATGTATTTTAAGCATTACATTAGAATGATATCCCTTGTACAAAAGGGGAGAGATTATTAAGAGGAATATCAAAGGCACTTGAACAGGGGGAGCATTCGAAAGAAGAGAATGGCCCTTTTCCATTGATGCCAAAGGGGGAGAGATAATCACATTGATGCGATTTATGTCTATTGATGGGAAGATATTGATGTGGAGAGATAGTCACATTAACTATTGAGCATGCCTTATCTACATGTTGACATCAATAATTGGTAATTGGTGTTGACATCGATGTCGGTATTGCCATCAATGCTAAAGGGGGATATTGTTGGATCATGCTGTCATTAACACCAATGGTTTGATTATTTGGGAGATTGTTGGATCATGTGTCATTGATGCAAATGGTTTGATTGATTGATGTCATCGATTGGTGTCATTGATGCAAATGGTTTGATTGATTGATTTCATTGATTGATGTCAAGTAATTGATTGATTGATGATTGTCCTTGATGAGAATGATGGATGTCAAAGTGGAAACCAATTGATAAAGATAGATCATTGATATGATGTATATGATGTAGTGGTGAATTCATGCAAATCTGAATCATTATTGTCTTATCATGATTTATATGGTGCATAAATGGATGAACTCAAAAGTGGTCCCCTTATGGTGAAAGCCCTCATGGGAAGATGCTTTGTGGATTGAGTTATCCTAGAAGAATGGTTGGAGGACCCATGCTTGTATATGGAATAATAAGATGAATATCAATGAAGTTGTTGGTGAAACTATCCTTGATGTATAGTGCTTTGCATGCCATTTCCGGTGGTATGTGGAATGCCACATAACTCCTCACAGTTTGAGAGTTATGTCTTTACAAAGTTGGAGGACCCCCATATGTTGGCTTGAAGCCCACAAGGTCAAAGAAGTCAAAGTGACTTAAAAGAAGAAATCATTATTTAAATGATAAAGTAAAAGTGACAAAGTGAAGGTGGATTATTTAAATAATAAAGAGAAGTGACAAAATGAAGAAGGAATATTTAAATTGGAGAACTTTCTATTTATGGAAAGCGGTTAACCCTAAAATAAGGAAAATAGGTTAAGTAACCTAGAAATGGGTTAAGTGACCTAGAGGATGAAAGTATGAATAAGATAGCTATGGGCTCTTGTAGATCATCCTTTTGGTGGATCAATGGAGAGCTTCTTGTAAGAATATCTTTTGGAGTATTGATTGAGAGCTTCTTATTGGTATGGATCTCTTGAGCATGATGGAATATATATTCTGAGGAAGAGAGCGAGAGGAGGATCTCATGGACGCATCAAAGTTTTGGCAATGTCGGTGTTGAAACCTTTTTAAAATTTTTTATCTTTAAGATTAAAACCTTCCTTTTTCAGATTTCGACTTTTCCTAAAGCATAACCCTCGCTATCATTTCCAAAAGAGCGATACCAAAGTCCCGACAAGCTTTTTTCTTTAAATAATAAAAGATGGAAAAATAAATGCTTTTAATTTTTGACCCGCGTTCCTTTTTCATGATAAACTTAAAACCTAAAGGAGTTATAACTTCTTTTTTTAAACCTTTCGGGATTTGGGTCTACTCAAACCATGTGTTTTCCTTACATATTGAATCATGAAATCCTGATCCTCGATTTCCCAAAAGAATGAAAGTTAGTTTAATCCGGATTAATTAATTTATTAATACGAAATTTAAGGCCTATTTTAATCTTATCGTGATTTCGCAATTTTGGGAATCAGGGTTTATCGATAAAATACCTCATGTATCCACGATCCCTGAGACCACGAAAGAATGGAATTTTAAATCCCGATTAATTAATTCAATGATACAAAAGTTAAGGATTAACTTAATCTT
Organism: Picea mariana; assembly: GCA_032191745.1. NCBI lineage: Eukaryota > Viridiplantae > Streptophyta > Pinopsida > Pinales > Pinaceae > Picea > Picea mariana. Next base: position 643,033 of record JASDQU010100741.1, on the reverse strand, counting down.
ATCGTGATTTCACACTTTCGGGAATCGAGGTTCACTGATAACATACCTCTTGTCAACATGATCCCCAAAATCCCGAAACGTGAAGTCTCGACTCATAATCTATGTTTAGATTGAATTAACTCTGTTTTAGAAGCATGATTAATGGTAATTAAACTTCTTAGGTCTTATCTTGTTTTTGGTACCGTTGAATGAAATCTTTCGAATTTTGAATCTAAGATTGCCAAAATACGGCCTTATTAATAAACAGATAATTGATAAATATTGAACAAATATCAAAAATATTTTTTTCATTAAATTTAATTGATTACAGGTCAGCTACGTCAGTGTTTTTGTCATAAAACGAGTTTAAGGCGAATTAAAAATTTGTGTTCCAAAACCTATGCTTGTTCTATCCTTCAAAGGTAATTCGCATTCGACCAAGCTCATACACTTCTTTTCTGTGACAGGTTTTCCTTCTAACATAAAGCTATGGCACCAAAGAAAGCATCGAAGAAGAGTGAAGATACAGAGGAGATGCGTAACCCATAAGGAGATATCATATCCGACACTACACCGCACACCATCGACTCAATTAAATCCTAGAAAAAAATCTATGAATTCCTCGATTACAAAATCAAAAATTCTCCTCCTGATTCCAAGAATCACTTTCGCGATATAGCAGAATCAGAGCTTCATAAGATCGCAGCATGCCCTAGGCTCATGGCATATAACAACATGATCAATTGGGCCTTAGAGAAGGTCAATATCCCGACAAGAAGAATTTTAAACGATCAAGCGGTCATTGTCGGCTCATTCAGGCCAGAGCATATACAATTAATGTACAAATTCTCACCAAATCCTAAGAACATTTACAATGTCGAGTTTTTAGCTGAATTTCAAAGGAAGGAGTGTAGTGAGGCAGACCGAACTTATCCTAATTTAATCAGAGAATGGTGGAGATGTCCATCGAAATTTAGGGCGAATACCCATGGAGTTTATGCCACAACATCTTTGAATGCGTACATGGTCTATGTAGCCATTATGCTGTGTAGACATTTTAGGAAAAAGAATCCCTGCCATTTTCTTGCAGAATGGGTGCCCATTTTAGAAGAAGCATCAGAAGGATACACTTTTAACTGGAGCAAGATTTTGTCTGATAACCTAGCCCAAGAAGTTTCAAATTACAGAGTTGGAAGATCTAAACGTCAGCCAGTGGCCTTTTACACTTATAACACAATCTACTTTGTGACTCCATTTCCCCTGATGAATTAGAGTTGGAACATAACCTGCCCCGAACCAGTTCATGAGTATCACTCCATGCTATGGGAAGAAAATGCTAAGAATGCATTTTATGAAATTTTTCATTTCATAGTAGTTCCAATGCATAAAATGTTTTATGGTTGTGAACCCCCTCGCAACTTCTAAGCCAGTATCAGAAAACCTCAGAGCAATAGCCGACTGATTCATTGATGAAAACTTCTCTTACATTAGGGTTTATGGGTGCTCAATCCCCCCTCACGCGCTTCCAAAATTCCTCCTAGACAGACTGGTATTGAGGGAGGTAGCACACCAAATAGTGAAAGGTGGTATTGGAATAGAGCTAAAGGCAGCTCAAAAGAAGTCCTGGCCAATCTTCCCTGTACATATCGGGAAATTTTCATTGCTAAACCTAGGCCATTCTAAAGTGCAAGCCGAAGCACTAGAAGAAGTTAAACTGGTAGATATCGAACACAGAAAGCATAAGCCTTATCAATTAGTAAATACACATTTGATGCACTGCAATATGAAAGCTTATGAACACGAAAAGTCTGTTTATGATGATATATTCAAAGAGGTTAAAATCTATGAGGAGGTATTGAATAGAGTATGGGCCTTATCTCCCAACTTACATAATTGTTTCATGTCCTTCCAAAGTCACAGGGGCGAAGTTGTTTGCCAAAGATTTTCCAGGGTGAATCCATGACCCCTCCTTCAGAGCAGGAAGGGCCTCCCCCAAGTTTTGATACAGATGTATAGGATAAAGAAAATACAAAGGGAAAAATGAAGGATATTGAAATGCCTTCACAAGAAACAAAAGTTCCTTAGACAGAAATATCAGAGGTAGGGAAAGGAAAGGAGTTGGAAACATCCCCAGAAATCCCTGAGGATTTCCCCAAAAAAGTAGGAGGAACAACATCAACGAAACTTGGAAGTCCCGTTACTTCTTTGATTCCAGTGTAGTCTACCTATGGAAACCCCCAAGAGGGAGCTCTATACGTTAGTGATATTGAGACTATTTCTAGGGATGAGATTCCTTCCTTTGATTACTTTTTCAGTAAAAAGATGAAGGTTATCCTAAAATAGGAAATGCATCCAAGAGGAGATATGATGATGAAAAAGCACAAGATCATTGTAGATGGACAAAAACTTGAAGAAGGGGAATTTGCTACAGAAATAAAAGGCACAATGGGAGACTTAGCATCAACAAATTTATACTCTGTGGGTAATTTGAGAATTATGTTGCAATTGAAAGATCAGATGATAGCTCAACTACAAAGTCAATTAAAGGAGACTGAAAGAAGTATCAGATGGGAGATAAACAAGGGTCTAGATCGAGCCAGATTCAATGACATTCAAGAGATTCAAAAACTGAAAGAAATCTTAGATGAAGCAAACCTAAAGATACAGGTCAATCAAGCACATATCCTACAACAAGGCCCTAGGAAATTTTAGTTCGGAAAATGAAATAAACAAAATCAAAATCACTATCCCACTTGTTGAACTGGCTAAAAATCTCATATACAGAAAACAAATTGCCAAGATGATTAGCTTTTTGGAAGATGAAAGCCAAGTTGATGTCATCAACTTAGAAGATGACAAGCCGAACATAGTTTTCGGTCCACATGTCGAAGGTGCGAAAGACACTGTTGCCCCCCTCTATATCACTTTAACCTTGTTCGACCACCTACTCCATAACTACATGCTTGATTCTAGAGCATCCCATAATGTGATTCCTAAAGCCATTATGGATAAATTAGGTCTCGAAATCACTAGGCCTTATGGAGCTTTATATTCATTTGATTCAAGAAAAGTCAAATCCATAGGCATGATTAAAGACCTGGTGGTAAGTCTGGCACAAATACCCGCAAAAAGCATTCTTATGGACATAGTTGTCCTCGATATCCCTCCAAAATATGGTATGCTTTTATCTAGGTCATGGGGTGCCAAGCTTGGAGGATCTCTCCAGCTTGACATGACATATGCTATGATTCCAATTTTTGGAGGACAATACACACGTCTTTACAGAGAAACTAGATTGGCATTCATGGTAGGTGATCCACATAACCCAAATAACCACTCTGTATATATTTCCGATCAACATTTAGGTAGTTGTATCTTATCCATTGATGACGATATTGATGTAGGTATAGACGAAATTTGTACAAAAGAAAAAATAGAAAAAGAAAAAATTAAAAAAAATGTATATAGCTGTTTTTCAGATTTCTGTGGTGAGTAGTTTCGAGGTTAATTGCTGGATAATCCACAGTTGGTGTCATTTTTTTCATCGACATTTTGAATCCGAATCAGGATTCATCATCAGGACTAATCGTCAGTTACAAAGCTTGCTGATCTTGGTCAATTAATAGTAGATGCAGGACAGTTTTGAGATTTGTAATTAGGTCGGCTAGCTGTAATGTCCTATTTCTAAAACCAAGGAAAAATTAAATTCAATTTTAGGGTTAGTAAATGAGGTAATTAATTTATTGATAATACTTCATAATACTAGGTTTTCGATAATATTATAAATAAGACTAGGAATTTATTAGTGTTGAGTTATAAATATAAGGTCTAGGGTTAGAGTTAGATTGAATTATTAATAGTACTAGGGTTTCTTAAGGGATTTAATGTGATAAAAAAGGGTGAATTTAAGTTTTA
>JASDQU010100741.1:623459-635715 GCA_032191745.1 Picea mariana | reverse complement strand
ATAGTCTCGAGTTATTAGAGTTGAATATTAATTATAAAAGTTTATAAATATATATATTAAGGATTAATAATAATAAAAAAATAATATGTAATAAGTGACTTAAGATATGAGTAATGAGTTATTTATAATGGTTATATCCTCTTAATTGTACTCATTAGAGTCATTACTTGGTTACAAGGATTATATTGAGAGTTAAATTTTATCTCTTTGTAAGAAGAACATAAATATATAGAAATTTATCCTACTCTTAGCATGATTAATTAATTTTCATATTTATATGTACTCACATTTTTAAAATTTTACCAAAGGGGGTGTTACATTCTACCACAAGAAGAAAAAGGTAGTGGGATAGAGGATAGAATTGTCCCAACCCCTTAGAGGACCTAAAAAAACAAGCGGCAACATTGTTAATTAAAACTACAAAGGAGATAGAGGTTACACATGCCATAATCCACTTGATTATAGGGTGAGAAAAAACAATATGGATTAAGAGTTATCTCAGATATAGCCAGGAGACCCTCTCATATTCCTCAGACAGATAAAGTTTGAAAACAACAACTAGATCATTTGAAAGTGTTGCGAAGAAAATATCACCAATGGAATAGTAAGATCTCCTTAGGATCGTCCTGTTGATTCTAGAAAGACAGTGGGATAGACTTCTATGGTTCTTCCTAGAAACAAGCAAGCAGATTCACAATTAAACCAAGAAATAGTGGAATCACGTACCTTTTCCTTAAGTTTTTCCTTGCGTTTTCTTGGTTGGTGTAGTCCCGAAGATCCTATCTTGGAAAACCAATGATCTATTAAGTAATAAGAGAGAAATACATCAATTTACTTTACCTCTAGGTGTAGATGCACTCCTCCTTGCCACTTGCTCCTTAATCCTTCTCATCTTTTCAACCAAGCTAGGAAACCTGACTGCAACTAATCTAGAATGGAAGAGCACCTCTATAATTTGGAAACATAACTCTATGAATGATTCTTCCTCCCCATGCTCAAAATTGGCCTTCCTTATACATATTGTTGGAAGAGGCTTGGGAGAGCTTCTATATCTTCTAGAAACCAATGGAGACTCAAATGTTGTGAGTTCCAAGGCTCATACCATGAAGAACCAACTCATCAATTGCTTTCCTCTTCAAAACTCCATGAATCTAAAAGATTACAGAGGTGATAAATACTTTCACACTATCAACTAGTGACATGTTCATATGTTGTCATATATATGACAAGCAACCTATGACATGTTTTCATATAGATGAAAAGTGATCGCCTTCAAAACTAACTGAATTCTTGAGCAGAAGAGTGTGGACCTCATCTTTCATTTTATGCTATGTTTCTCTTGACACCATAGGGTGGAAATTATGGCTATAATAGATGCACCCTAATATGTCATGTCAGGAAAGGAATCGATGACCGAAACACATTACAATAAATTGTCACCAATGTGAGGCAACATGAGGAGAGAGAAAATAGGTCAATAGGTCAACGAGTACCTATAATTAAACACCAAGGATAAATGCATGTATAGACCATCCCTGAGGTAGACATGCCCAAACTCGAAAGAGAATAAAAACATGGACGCCAAAATAATACACTATAGATACATGGCATGAAATGCAAGACCATAGCCATGAAAATAGTACATAGTGGATCCATGTCATCAATGAGATCATAGCCATGATAATTGCAATGTGGATCTATGTCACAACATATACATCAAGAAGATAATGAACACTGAGTAGAGTGCCCCCGAAGTCTTCAAAGTACTCATACATAAGTGATATACTCCATTGCAACTTGGGAGGGGTGATATGAAGGAATGATGTGGCTCCAAACCCAAGGTCTTTGCTATAAATCAAAATTCCACTACTATGCATTTCTGATGTTGGCCTACTCATTCACACATCTGGCAACCTTTTTTGTTGGAGTTCCTCTCAAAAAACACTTGTTTGTATAGTGTACACACCTTGATACATGTGTAGAGTGCGTACATACGCTAGCTTCATACTTAAAATCCCGCGTACATACGCTAGCTACATACCTGAAATCTCGCATGTACTCTAAAAAATTGCAAAAAGATATAAATTTTGCGCTTTCCAACGGAGTTTATGGGCTATTTTAGGTTACACAACCATTTTACCTCCTGTAGCCCTTCCGAAAACCGAATAACCATCATTTCTCCATATACAAATGGCCCTAGGGGGGTCATTTGAATATATCAAAGAAGAGGCAAGAGAACTCTGCCAAATTTTCTCCCTTATGTTCCAAGCCTTTTGCATCCTGCTCTGAGTTTCATCCTCAACATTCCCTTCCAATCATCCTCCTTTATAAAATCCATCCTTTTACCCTATATTGGCATGTTGGTTGTGAGGATAGCGTATTAGGAATAGTGCACTTGGAGTCAAAGTAGAGGAACCCAGGTGAGGTTCGTGGAGCGACGTTGACAAGATTCAGGTTGTAACTTCCAATCTTGTTATCAATAAAAGAGAAACTTATTGTCCCAGATCTTTATGTCTTTATTTTTATGTTTATGAATGTTTCTCATGAATATTTAAGCCTTTAGATGATCTTGGTAGTTATGCATTTGTTGTCATAGTTTGTTCTGTGAATTTGTTTCAGGAGAGATTTCGGAGGAGGCCTGCAATCTTGGAACGGACAACAATAGGAAGGGATCTTCAATTGATGGAAGGACTTAAGGTACACATTTTGATATTTTCTCCTTTTCCTTAACTATCATTAGGTTTTTGTTGGATTTTAGGTAGAATAGAAGCATTTATATATTTTAAGGTGTCAAATCTTTTCCTAGTCGCTAGACTTGGATTAGGGGGATTTTTCCCCATAGCAAAATTGGTGAATCCATTAGGGAGTCTCTCTAGGGTCTTGTTAGGATATTTTTGTTTGGCTTGAATTCCTATTTTTTTTTAGCGTTTTGAGTCTGTTTGGGTCTTTGGTGACCTTCCAGGTGCTTACCAGCTTCGTTGATGGGTGGTTTGTCTGAATATTTCTCTTTTTTGAGAATTTTTAGTCACTTGGGTGCCTTGTTCTATACCCAGACCGTGTAGATATTTGTTATGCTATATACACATCCCACGTACATACGCAGTCTAACTGTGCATAACATGTGTGTCTGTCATCTTGAGGGGTTTTCTCAAAAACTTTCCTTTTCTTTTAGGAAACCTTTGGTTCCTCAGGTCTTCTTGAGTTCCAGAGACCTTTGTTGACCATTTTTAGGCTAGGTTTAAGGCTCAGATAGTTTATTAAATTGCAAATAAATCCTCTTGTATAGTTTTCTTTGTGTTTCTATGTTTCCAAGCATTTTTGGCTTATTTTTAGCTTGAATTTTAAGAAAAATGAGTTGCATTTAAAAAAAAAAAATCCCCCTCATGGCCGGTGGGGGCCATGAATCATGTATTCTGCAGTTTCTTTTAGCATCTTTTGTTAGTTTTTATTTGATTGAAAGAAAATAAAAATTAAAAAAAAAAACTATTGTTTATGCTAGTTAGGTCTCTTTCTTTCTTTGCATTGCTTTGCATCTTTATTTGAAAAATAAAAATGAATTAACATAGGGCTGTGTTTTTTTCTCATCTTGAAAGCATTTCAAAATAAAAATAATAAAGAGAATCCTTTCATTTTCTCTTTTGTTTCACTTGAAAGTTGCATTGTTCATTTTGCATGGAAAGGAGAAAAGATTGCATCTTTAGGTTTGAATGATTGTTCATTCTTTTTCTTCCTTGAAACTATTTTTATTTGAAGGATTAGTGTAAATTTTTCTTTTCCAGTGCTCTTATAGGTTTCATTTTTGCAAGAGTCTCAGACAACATTAGTTTCACTACCGCACCCCTAAGTAATCAAGCCACTAAAATTAACGCTTAATGTTAAAATCAATTAGACTTTTTCATTTACACGGTACACCAACTAGACTAGGATTTAGGGCCTTGGATTAGGTGTAGAGAGGAAACTCTCCAAGGCCACTTAAAAAAATTAAGAGTCTGAGTTAGGGAATGTTAAATTCTTGTGTCATAAAATTTATCCGGGACCCCCCTCTAACACAGGGGCTAAACACAAGGTCACGTGAGGAAAGGCAGAGAGATAGCCCCTCCAAAGCTATACCAAGCATAGTGGGAATCATATTTGAGGGTCATTATTGGGATTATGTTGACTTCATCGGACTAAGAATATTTGTGGACCTCGAATCCATTCGATATCCTCTCTTTTTTTTCTGGACCATTTGCTTTCGATGCCCTTGAAAGGCTTCAGGCATAGTTATCCTTTTCATATGGTTTGCCCTATTATCAACTCACTAGTACATTTGAGTCAAATTCCAATGGCGCATTCAATGCAATTGAAAACTTTATATTTCTAGGAGAACGACAAACAATGGACCCCCTCAAATGTCATTTCACACGATGTTCCTTTTCCGATGCCATAGTTATCATCTCTATTGCGATGTTTCATGCAGACACATGTCATCTCGGATTTGACTGTCCAAACCCCATACTTTCGTTGCTATAGCGAGGTCAGAGACATCAGAATTCTAATGTCCCATTTCGTCGATGTCGACTACGTGGACGCTATGGGTTCAAAGTTACCATATGTCGTAGTACCGACGTATGGTAACGTCGCTCAACCAACGATCAACTATTTATATTCAACGTGTGTGCCATGGGAGATACATTACCATACGTCGCAATTCTGACGTATTGTAATGTCTCTCAACCGATGTCCCACTATATATCTCTGACATGTGTGCCATGGGAGTGACATTACCATACGTTGCAATCCCGACGTCATGCAGGTATTTAAAAAAAAATTATATGTCAATTGTTAATCACAAGGTCTCTTGTTGCCAACCTCAATGACCTCACAAGGAAAATGGTTACAATGAAACTCGCTAGCTACAACTAATGGTATGTTTTTTTTTTTTTTAAGTAAGAAGAAATTTATATTAAGGTCCTCCAAAATTCTGGGCAGTGTGCCCCATTACAGCCATAGTAAAAAATAGCTACCCTGGACTGCCCCAACAGAGGGGAAACCAGTCTAGCTAGCCTAGAAAGTATGCACAGCAGTTCTGAGACTAAAAAAGAGAGTTTGGATGAACTGTTCTTCCAATAAGACTAACTAAAACTATTAGAGTTTGCATATAAGAACATAATTAAACACTTGGCTGGTAACTCTGACACGTGGCTGAGAGGTCCCCCAGCCAAGGTTCCTCCTCTATGTAGGTCGGCCCCGAGTCCCAAATCATCCCTTCAGTCAAATTTTCCATTGCGCGCCCGACTTCTGCTGCCTCCAGCTGCTGCTATCGGGTTGCCGAATTTGCCTTCGCCATCCTGCAACTGGTGCACTCCAACCTGGGCTCCTTTGCACTCTGCTCCTTGATGTCGCCTTCCCCGGTTGCTGTGCGGGGCATTTCCTCTGAGGTCNNAAACACCAGGTCGTATATATTATCTAGATTGTCCCGGAGCTGCATGCCAGTGTTGGAGATGGGATTCTGGTGATCATAATTCCCTGGCCTGCGGGGAGGAGGAGGTCCTTCTGAAAAGCTTCAAGGGGGATCAATGACGGGCGGCAAGACAGGTACCAGCTCTATGGAGGCGGAGCAAAGATGCGGGGGAGTATTTGCTGCCCAAGGGACAATTGCCTGAGAGTGAAGCTGTGAGCTAGGAGGCGAGAATGAGGGCCTGTGAGGCCTCCAAGGAGAGCCCCTCCTTGGCCTTCCTCTCTCGCGAGGCATTGGTCCATTCGTGGAAGCAGGGTGTAACAGCTCGGAGTGGAGGGCGTGGAAATGGAGGAGGTTAGCAGAGAGCCAGAGGAAGCGGATAATGTCAGCCCAGGAACGCAAAGGGAGACGCTCATCACCGCTTGACCAGAGACGAGAGCGGTGTAACTGCGATAGAGCCATACTATGGCATTCGAAATAGGGTAGGGCGCGTATAAGAGCATTTACGTCGCCTAGGATCATATTAATGCTGGAGGGGGGTGACTGCAGTCGGCACGGGCCCATCACGTGGCCTCGTGCCTGGTGGGCTAGTGCCGACCTCCTCCTCATGCCAAGTGTAGTCCACTAACACCCCATCCGGGGTACAACTAATGGTATGTTGTTCCAAGTCATTATTTTCATTTCTTTTTCCATGGGACCATCTAGGGAAAGTGCCCCTAAATTGTCCACACAAGCAACCTACAACTTGAAACAACTCAAGAACAATGAGTCATTTCTATGAGAAGTTTTCTTCATTTGATTCATCTTCATAGGGAAATGTTAATGACACCCTTCTCCATAAGTCCTTAACCATACAAGCATGAATAATAGAATATTTTGGATGAGCTTGTTTGCACATGTATTAAAGCACTGGATTTGGATCTAGGGGTCAAATCATGAGATATCTCGTATTCAACCTTGATGACTACTTGGTATGATGTACCTAATGAAACTCACTTATTGCAACTAATATCATGATGTTTCTAGTCATGTGTTGCATTATTTTCCCTCAGGGACCATTTAGGGAAAGTGTCCTTGAATTATCCAAGTAAATAAGCAAAAACTCAAAACAACTAAAGAACTGTGAGTTGGTTCAATAAGAAGGATGCTCCATTAGATTCATCCCCATGTGACTGTTTCCAATAGCACCCTTCTCCATGAGTCCTTGGACATGAAAATGTGCATAAGAAACAATAATGGATGAGGTCATTTTCACATGTGTTAAAGCACCAAATTTGGATCCAGGGGTTAAATAACAAGATCTCACACATTCAACCTCAGTGACTACTCAAGGATGATGGCCCCAATGAAACTCAATTTTTCCAATTGATGGAATACCGTTTTGAGTGTTGGTTTGCATTTTTTACCCCTTGGACCATTTAGGGAAAGTGTGCATGAAATGTCTAGGAAAGTAAGCCACAAATTGAAATGAATCGACACTATGAGTCAATTCAACAAGTAATTTGCTCCATTGTAATCATCTTCATTGAATAGTGCCAATAATTCCCTTCTCCATGAGTCCTTGGCCACATAATCATGTAGATTAAACTATTTTGGAGGATTTCATTTCCACATGTGTTAAAGCACCACATTTTTCTATGGTGTTTCTTGGGCCCTGTGGTTAATTAGAAATTCCATTATGTTATAGGAAAAGTTAATATCCACCTCCAAGTTTTCTATAAAATCAAGTTCTCTTATGAAGGACTCAAGATACCTTGCCAGAAAAAACCTTAGAGGAATATAAGCACACTTGAGATTAACAAAAAAAAGCATGGGGATTTTTTGATAGGGCCTGTTAAAGAAACCCCAATACATGAAAGGCTATATGTTTTTTTATTCAAGAAACATTTATTTTGAGGCTACTTTGTGTGGAGGTACTAACAATTGGGATAAAATGAAAGAACTTGAAACATTGATAAGAATTACAGTAGAAAGAAATATTGATTAATTATAGGTTGTTTCTTACTCAAATTTTGTTATAGATTAGATGTTGGGGAACCATAGAATACAAAATATTTGTTTCCATCCAATTTATAGCCAAATAAAGTTGTTGGAGGGAATATTCTCTCATATATCTTATTATCACATCTATAAGGAGAAAAAAAACTTAGTCGATGCCCTGTCAAAAATATCTTTGGATATATAGCATACTACCATCAACATGGTAGAGTAAAGGGAAGGGGAAATTCCCTACCCCCTGTCTCCAGATATTTATTTAAATGAGCTCTATCCATTTTGGATAATGGATTTAATTTCCTTATTTGTTTTGAACAATTTTGCTACTTTCTTTTTTTGTATATCAAGAGGCTGCAATGGATAATTTTATTATGGCTTTCAGGGTGAAACATTCAAAATGTAACACCTATAAAGGATTTTTTTGCTTATGATGTAATATGTTTGGGGACAACTTATTTTGAGATATTGGATTTCAAAGTCATTCAATTATATTGGAATAATATCAAGAGATATTCTTGTTAAGTTTTTCTTTCATGTCATAGTGCACTTTATGAGTGTAACTTTACCATTTTTATTTCAACATAAAAATGTTATGGATTTTTCCTCTTTGTGTGTGTGAAAGAATCATACTTCTTGCATATATTGTATGGAATAAGGAAATTATGTGGATGGATTGATGGATGAATAAATTCCAGTGGATTACTCCTCAAGTCCTTTAGAAGACATGAAGATTTTTTCTACACAAGAAGAGCTAGTCTATTCTTGGAAGATTGAAAGGGATGAATCAGGCATGGATATATTTTATTGAGATATGTTAGTACTTCCTTCCTCAATTATTGAGTGATCCTGCATCTGCTACTAGTTCCCTTTTCCATTGTGATGTGACCTAAAATGGGTTTATTTAGATCTAGATTAAGGTCAACGGGGAAACTTCCAAACCTTATAGAACCAGGAGAAGCATTCATATGGATAGCTTCAAAACTTAAAGATCCATATTGATGCATGCATTGGGTTTTTTCATTTCTAGATAGGGATAAGTTAGAAAGTGTTTTAATGTTGTCTAGTGGATTGATGTAATCTTGTAACTAGATTCATAATGATGATCATTATAACATCATTTGTGGGGAGCTTATACATGTAACTAAGATTCACTAGACTTTAGTAACATTGCACATGTGCACACATAGGTAGTTTTGGGGATTTATTTGCCTATTTACCAGCCCCTCATGTAATGGTGACCTTCACTACTAGGTCCTTTTTATCCACCACTTCTCCCTTATCTCTTAATGAGCTTATTGCTTACCTTTATGGTTTGGTGTTTCTTGTTAGAAAAAAGAGGACCACATAGCAATAATATAAAACAGATGCATAAATAAAACATAAGAGATACACAATACAATAGAGACACAGATATACATGGTTCACCCAATATGGGCTTCGTCCACCAAAGAAATGATATATCCCTATTCAAGAAGATGGAACTCATACTGTTGTGATCATACCATATTCATACCTATCAACTGATGGGAATAGAAGTGATTCCTAGGATTTACTTGTGCTTCTACATATGAGATACAAGGAGATTTCTACACATATTATGTAATCTTATTTCCATTCACCTATATGTGGTAATGTGAATGCCCCTTTATTCCATATTCATTCCACTCATCGGGTACATACATCACACAATAGGAGTAAATAAGGCTATACAGGTATTACTAGTCCATGTTATTGGTTCATATGAGTATTAATTAAATGGAAATCATTCATGCAATGGTTGTATAACCTCTACTTCCAAATTAGACCGGTTCCAGTAGTAGGTTTACCGTTGAATAGGCATGACTATGGGAAAACAATATGACTGGTAACCTGTAATGGCAGCTTATTAGAGAAACAAGGAAATCACATTTCCCATATTCATTGATGCCATTGCCTCAATAAGATTGGTATAATACAGGTAATAATCCAGTTAGTCTTAATCTTCATATTGTATCTTAGTAATAATGATACCCCTCTAATCATACAAAAGCTTCATAGTGAGTTTGATAAGTTGTAGATACAAGTTATGCTTTGAGTGCCACATCACGTAGTTTTCATAACAAGAGCTTAGTATGATTCCATCCATTGTGTTGTTTAGTGATGTTTGGTATAGGCTAAGAATAGAAAGAAGAATGGTCACAAGAAGGTGTGAGGAGGCTTCCTAGAGTAGTGTGCCCTTGGTCAAAGTCATAGAAAAATTGTTAGAATTAGGAAAAAATAGAAACAAATAATGCCTTTTTATTTTTCTATTCACAAGATCAACATATATGAGAAAATAAATAAACAGATCTAAATTAAATTCTAAGTATAAACAAAATTTCCGAGTGAAAAGACAAACCTCAAGCTTACCTCCTAATCTAAGAAAGTTGTACCTGTCACATGTGTGGAAGAAAACCTTTATAATATGCTCATAAATAGTTTTAGGTTCATGGATCAAACCTCTAGGGTTTGATCTCTATCATAAGGACTTAGGAACATTTTTTTCAAGGTATAGACCATCACAAGACAACTGCAACAAACAAAACTCAGATTTGAAACTGTTACACCAAATGGGGAGGTTGCACCAACAAACTCAGATCTAAAACGGTTACATCAAATGGAGAGGTTGCACCAACAAAAATCAGATCTAAAACTGTTACATCAAATAGAGAGGCTACACCAACAACAAAAAAATCAGATCTAAAATGGTTACATCAAATGGAGAGGGTGCACCAACAAAACAAAACTCGAACATGAAAAGATAGTCCAAAAAGGAGGTCGCACCATCATCAAGAGAGAAAAAATGAGGTAGCCGCAACAAATAAGAGAGTGAGGAGTGAGTGAGTGTGAGTGTAATAGAATGCTAGAGGGTAGGGTCTTATTTATAGGTGGGGAGAGGGGTCAGGGAAATTTAAAAACATAATTAAATATTAACATTTAATTAATATAAATATTAATTAAAATGTCAATTAATATTAATATTAATTATAAAAACCCTAACACATATAAAACCCCAATAACATAAATAAAACCTCAATCACATAAAACAACAAGGGGGTACCTTTTAAGACAAATTCAAGGGGTGGTCCATAATGGAAAAACATGTCCACATGAGTCTCATAATGACCTATAAACTTTATCATCATTGCATAAGCGTGTCCATCAACAATGTGGTCATGTCCATCTTCATAGTCACTCCTAGGTCTCATGGACCATCCCATGAGAGAGGAAGAGGATCACACATCAACACATCTTGGTATTACACCAAGATCTACCTGGTCAAATACTAGGTTTCCCCATAACACATCTAGGGGCCCAAAAACACATATAGGGTCTTATCCACCAAGGTACAAGACCAAGGATCAACCCATGCATTAGGCAAGGATTCCCTGGAACAAATCCAGGGTCCCTAGAACACATCTAGGGTCTTATATCAACCACCAAGGAACACATCCAAGGATCAAACCAAGCACTGAGCAAGGATTCCATGGAACACATTCAGGGACCCTAGACACATCTAGGTACTTATATCAACCACCATGGAACATATTCAATGATCAATCCAAGCATTGAGCAAGGATGATCTCTTAGGAACCTACCATTTGGATGACATTTGCTTCCCAGAAGGAAGTGAGAAGATGCCTAAAGTTCTCAATGATGGATCTAATCAACGTTGGGTTTCCCCCAAAGATAGTTTGCTAAAGAATGGTTCACACTTCTAATTAGCTAATTCAATACATCTTGATACCTTTTTATACAAGAAGGATGTTAACGAAAGTGTTTTTTAGATTAATATTGTTTCGGTGGAAGCTCTAATTTTTGGAACCCCATCATAACCCAAAAACTCACTCCCTTTGACCTAAGTTGTCCTCTATTTTATGATGGTTATATTGAGTCTTGCACTAAAGAGAGGAGGTGTTATAACCATGTTATTATAATTGATATAAATATCCATACTACTTAGCTTCCATCTTGTACCAAAGGAGAAAAATTGTATCCTTGCGTAAAGGAGGACCGTTTGGAGATGGAAAGATAGTGAGATTGCAATGAATTGTTTGGAGGCACAGACATCATGAGATTGCAGTACAACCGAGTTTAAATTACTATTTGAGATGGTCATTTCAACTCAGTTGTGCTACAATCTCATGATATATGGGCCTCCAAAAAGTTCATTGCAATCTCTCTATCTCTCTGCCTCCAAACGGTCCTTTCAATTTGGGTGCACTGCAATATCATAATCTCTAAGCCTCCAAACGGTCATAATGTTCATTTCAGTAGGTTCCATTCCTCCAAATATCTTATCACTAGACCCATAGCTTGACATAGACCATGACCTAGACCACCACATAGAGGTAGATATAGATTTAGATGTTGACTTAGAGCTTGATGTAGACCATGGCATAGACCCCCCTAGTTCCATCTAAGCCTAGGCATAACTTCTACTCATTCCTTAACCCTATATTAACTTGAGCCATGAGGATGATGGAATATATTAATTTTTCTTTCTATGGAAAGATAATAGAGGAAGAATTGATCTAAATTGTTTATCTCAAACAAATATACTTCATGTTGAAAATTGAGTAGCAAATTATAATTAAATTTAAAAATTGGTACCTCTTCAAAATATGTGATTTGGAGTTGGATCCATAACTTTGTACCATGATTTCACCAAAATTTGTACCATGATTTGACTACATCCACACCTCCAAATGGTCATATGTCCATTTCATTGAATCCATCATTGTCTTGTGACTATTTCTTTGTCTCCCATTCACTCTCTCCATCATTGAGAGTTAATGGGTG
>JASDQU010100741.1:608137-623409 GCA_032191745.1 Picea mariana | reverse complement strand
TAGGTCTAGGTATTTATGTTTTATTCAAGAATTAGGTTTTAAGTGAATGTAATAAAATTAGGGTTACTAAGGAGATAGTAGTGTAAATTTATAAGTTGTGTAAGCTAAGTTTTTTTTTTTTTTTTTCTAAGAAAAAGTATTTGTTATGGTTAATGTAAGTTGATAATGTTATACAAATATATAAATATATAGTTTGGGTTGTAGGTTTGATCTTAAGTGATTTAAGATAATCTAGGGTTGGAAAGGTAAAAAGAGTATTAGTATATAGAGTGTCAATTTAGGGTGTATGAAGCTTAATTAGTGAAAAGTGTAGTAGTAGGTTTCTATGATTAGAGTTTAAAAGTGGGTAATATAAGGTTTGCTAGACTCCTAGACCCATGAACTCACTCAGAGGAAAGAGAGGCGGTGTCAAACCTAATTCGATATATGAGGTTCCTTAAGTTGGTTGATTAATGGGTGCCAAAATCTACTTACCTCCAGGCCACCGTCTCTGTTCATGTTGTTGGGGTGTTTGATTATCTCTAGAGCTTCTCTTAGGCATCTCTTGTAGTAATGGTCCTCTTTTACTAGTATCTTGGTATCCTCAAGGCAAACATGGTGTTTTGTCTTAAGTGAGTGTTCTGCTAAGGCTGAAGTGCAAGTGCGTTCATTTCTGATGTCAGCTTCATGTTCCTTGATTCTTACTTAAAATGATCATCCAGTTTCCCCAATGTAACATTTCCTGCATGAGCAAGAGATCTTGTATATGTCGTTTCCTTGTTGCTGGTCTATGGGGTCCTTTACCGATTTCATTCTTTGTCTGATGGTAATTAGGGGTTTGAAGGAGGTTTTAATTTCTTTACTTTTTAACACCTTTGCAATCTTGTCTGTGACACCCCTAATGTAGGGAAGAAAGGCCTTTAAGTTGGAGGTTTGATCATTTTGGGTATGATCCTTTTTATCCTTCTTATCCATTGCTTTTGTGATGTCTTTATCTCTATATCCAATGTTCTTAAATACCTTAGTTAAGTGATCTATTTCTTCTTTTATATGATCTTTGTCGAAGATTCTTGCTGCCCTTGTGGCCATGGTGTTGAGAACCCCCATCTTTTGTGAGGGGTGGTGGTGGGAATCACCATGAAGGTAGCTGTCTGTGTGAGTTTTCTTTTTGAATACCTTGTTTCCTAGTGTACCATATTGTTTTCTAGTCATGAGTATGTCTAGGAAGGGTATGCTATTGTTCTCTTCCAGTTCCATTGTGAATTTTATGTTCTCCAAAATACCATTGAGGTGGTCAAAGAATCTACCCAGTTCTTCTTCTCCATGAGGCCACTTGACGTTGGTATCATCAACATACCTTTTCCATCTAGATGGTTTGAGGGGGTATGTTTCAAGGGCATTTTTCTCGAACTTCTCCATGTAGAGGTTGGCTACGATTGGGGATAAGAGGGATCCCATGGCTACTCCGCTTGTTTGTTCAAAAAACACTCCTTGGAAGCTGAAGAAGGTTGATTGTAGACAAACTTCTGCTAGTTTAGCTGTTTGAGGGTCTGCAACCTCATTTATAACTTGAGTGGCTTCATTTAACGGGATCTTTGTGAAGAGTGAAACCACGTCAAAGTTGATGAGCATCTTTTGATTCAATTTTCTCCTTTTTTATGAGTTCCACGAAGTCTTTCGAATCCTTGATGTATGAGTTTGTCTGGCCAACTAAGGGTCCTAGGATCCTTGCTACGTACTTGGCTAGTTTATAGGTTGGGGAGCCGATTATGTTGACAATTGGTCTCAGGGGAACTCCTTCCTTATGGATCTTAGGGAGTCCATATATTCTAGGGGTGATTAGGCAGTTTGGAGTTAGCCATTTCTTTATTCTTTCATCTAGGTTGGAGGATTTTATGGCCTTCTTGACTTCCTTGACGACCTTGGATATTGGGTTGTTGTCCAACTTTTTATAACTGCCGGTAGTGGTGAGATGCTCTATCATTTTTTTGTTGTAATCCATTCTGTTCATGACCACTGTAGCTCCACCTTTATCCGCTTTTAGGATCACAATGTTTTCGTTGTTCCTGAGGTTCTTGATGGCTTCGTGTTCCTTTTTGCTGATGTTATTCTTTGGTGGTTTAGCATTCTTGAGGACCAGGGCGTAGTCTTGTCTGATATCATCCTTGTCTTCTTCATTGAGGTTTTGTATGCTTTCTTCTACGCTGCAGACTATGCTTTCTACGGGGATAGTCTTTGGAGCGATCACAAAACCTAATCTTTTCTTCAAGATGTTCAATTCTTCATCATTTAGATCCTTGCTGGACAAGTTTAAAACTTTGTTGTTAATTCTTGTTGTAGCATCATTTTTGTTTGCCGCGTCCTTTTTATATTCTTTGAGTTTCTTGAGTTTTATTTCATGGTGTTGATTAGCCTTACGTCCCTCCCCGTCTGCTTTGAGTGCAGCGCTAGCATCTAGGACAGTCCAAAGATCCGTTTTGATTTCGTGTGCGAGTTGGAGGTGTAGTTTTAGGGCCGTTTTTGACAGTCTGTCGAGTGCTGCACGTGTCCTTCTGATTTCTCCCTGGATTAGGGTGCAACTGAGCTGTTCAAACACTTTGTTATTCCATCTATTGCATAAAGGGTGATTGATTTAGGTGAATTTCGGATTGAGTTTGTTGTCTCTACATTGTTTAAGGAAGTCGAGATCATCATCTCGTCTGATGATTTTAATACGTAGATTTTCCATCAAATGGAATTTGTTCCAGGTTTCCCATCCGTACAGGGAAGAAATTACTGTTTATGGAAGATGTTTTTTGATGGTGCTTCGTCCTATTTTGGAGCTGGAGCAGGGGCACTCCTTGTGGCTCCTGATTATCAATTTGTAATCCCCTTTTCCTATCGGTTACAGTGGAATGTGGACTACACAAATAATGTATGCGAGTATGAAGCTTAGTGTTAGGATTAGAAGTCGCTAGGAGAATGAAAATAAAAAACCTTGAAGTCTTTGGTGACGTCGAGGTAATCATAAAAAAAGTAAATTGACAGTACTAGGCCAAACATCCTAGGTTGAGGTCCTACAAGAATTGCATCTGGGATCTGATCGACAATTTCTTCTCGTCTGTCAAGGTTCATTTCATTCCAAGAAATGAAAACCAATAGGCTGATGCATTAGCCAACGCTGCCTCAACATTCACACCTTCCACCATGTTTAAACTTAAGTACCACATACAAATGAGGTACTGACCTTCTATACTAAATAACATACATCATCAGCAAGTCTTTGAGGACGATGAACAGCTTCGCAAATTTTTAGAATCAATAGATGAGTTTGCCGAAACACATACTGATCAAGAAAACCAAAATGATCCTATTCGGATCATGCAGGAAGGGGTGGATCCTCAAGAGTTCCATGATAAAATCGTGAATCACCGAATGTTCATTCTTAAAAATAACCAGATCCCCAAGGGCCTGATTCCCTTGGAAAGATTATTCAATCAAGATGATATCCCTTGAAGATCCACTCTACAGCCTCAACTTGAAGAGGTTGAGGACTGTGACATAGGTACTAAAGGAAGCCCTTGGATGGTGAAATTATTCAAATATCTGTCCATAGAAACCAAAAGTAAATACGCAGATTTTCTTAGAAAGTACAAAGACATTTTTGCTTGGTCATCTGAAGAGCTGAGAACCTATGACACCTTTGTGATCGAACATAAGATACCCCTGAAGCCTGGTGTCAAACCCTTTAGACAAAAAATCAGACAAATCAATCCTATTTTATTTCCCATGATCGAAAGGGAAGTCAAAAAGCTCCTAGATGAAAAAATAATTGTAACATTGAGATACTCTGATTGAGTAGCAAATCTGGTCCCAATTAGAAAGAAAAATGGGGAAATTAGACTATGTGTCAATTTCATAAATCTAAATAAGTCATCCCTCAAAGATAAGTATCCCCTACCCAAAATGGATCACATTTTAGAAAAAGTAGTTGGGGAAAATAGGATGTCGATGATCGATGGGTTTTACGGGTACAATCAAATTCCCATCAGTGAACACGATAAAAAAAAAATAGCCTTCACCACCCCTTGGGGTACATTTATGTATGACAATATGCCTTTTGGTTTAATGAATGCAAGTGCTACTTTCCAACGGGCTATGGATATGCCTTTCATTGGCGAAAGAGACAAATTTTTGGTTATCTATCTTGATGATCTAACCATTTTTTCTAAATCTGATGAAGATCATCTGATACATCTCAAGCAGACATTTGAGAAATGTCGCAAGTTTGGTTTGTCTTTAAACCCCAAAAAGTCTCACTTTGCTATGCAAGAAGGAAAACTCTTGGGTCATATTGTGTCTCGATATGGAATTAAGATTGATCCTAAAAGAGTTGAAGCTATAAACA
The DNA here is from genome assembly GCA_032191745.1 of Picea mariana. Taxonomy (NCBI): domain Eukaryota; kingdom Viridiplantae; phylum Streptophyta; class Pinopsida; order Pinales; family Pinaceae; genus Picea; species Picea mariana. The sequence goes on along the minus strand of JASDQU010100741.1, from coordinate 619,043 downwards.
CAATAAATATCCCTAGGAATGTAAAAGCAAGTCAGTCATTCTTAGGAAAAATAAATTTTTTGAGGAGATTTATTCCAAACATTGCTGAAATCATGAAATTGATCACATATATGCTAAAGAAAAACAATGAAGTGAAATGGATAGCAGAAGACAAAGCATCATTTGCACGCATCAAGAAGGTTATAAGCGAGGTTCCCGTACTAGCAAGCCTTGATTATCTAAAGTATTTTCTTATTTTCTCATTCTCCTCCGAACACACACTTGTCGCGGTACTCCTCCAGAAAAATGAAGAAGGTTTCGAGCAACCGATAGCCTTTTTTAGCAAAAGTCTTAGAGACGCCGAACTTAGATATAATATAATAGAAAAACAAGCATATGCTATAGTGAAGGTGTTAAAGGCTTTCAGAACCTATGTGTTGCATTCCAAGGTAATTACGTACGTACCCACCAGCTCCGTAAAAGATATTTTGGTTCAGTCCAACAGTGATGGCAAAAGAGGACGGTGGCTTGCCAAAATTCAAGAATTCAACTTGAAGATAAAACCAACGAGACTACTAAAGGGGAAAGGTTTAGATAAACTCTTAGTTGAATCAAATATCATAGCTCTCAGAATAAATGGTTTATAGGGAGGTGAAGAGTGTGTGGACATGAACGAGCTCGATGAACAAGTAACTAAAATTAGAACTGAAGAGAAGTTTGCTTCATCAGATTGGTACAAAGACATAGTGTCCTACCTGTTGAATTTGAAGTGCTCGAGTGACTTACCCCCATCTAAATCCAGAATGCTAAAGTTTCATGTGGTCAAGTACTGTATATCCGAAAGACAATTTTATTGGAAGGACCCACTTCGCTTCTTGTTGGTTTGTTTGGTTGAATTAGAAACAGAGAAGGTCATAAGCCAATTTCACAAAGGAGTGTGTGGAGGACATCATGCTTGGAGGGCAACGACTTATAAGATCTTGAGGGCAGGATATTATTGGCCCAAACTTTTCTCAGACATCAACACCAAGTTCCGAGCTTGCAACCCTTGCCAATTGTTCACAATAAAACATAAACTCCCAACAATGCCATTGGTTCCGGTCAAAACGAAAGCTCCTTTTCAACAATGGGGATTAGATTTCATAGGAGAAATTAATCCTCATTCTAGTGCTCAACATAGATGGATCTTGACTGATATAGATTAATTCACCAAATGGGTGGAGGCTATTCCAACTAGAAGGGCTACAGATTCAGTGGTAATAGATTTCTTAGAAGAGAACATTTTGTCTAGATTCGACTGCCCCTGAAAGATAGTCACAGATAACACCTAGGCCTTTAAATCTATGGCTATGGTCAGTTTTTGACAGAAGTACAATATCATACTTGGTCATTCCATGACATATTACCCCTAGGGAAATGGGATGGCTGAGTCTTCAAACAAGAGCCTAATCAATATAATTAAGAAAGTGTTGAGCGAAAACAAGAAATCTTAGCATGTACATTTGAAATACGCTTTGTGGGCAAATTGGATAGGCACAAAAAAGTCCATCGGGACATCTCCTTTCCAAATGGTGTATGAGACCGATGTAGCATTACCTATAAATCTAGCGGTTCCCGTAATGAAACTTTGGCAAGATGAGAAAGAAGAACCAAATCATATCACAAGAAGAATAAACCAGCTAATTGAAGTCCAACAACACAGGGCCGAAGTGGACGAAAGGTTGTAGAAATACTAGGATGACATGAAAGTGCTATTCGATCATAAGACCAAAGACAAATATTTTCTCCCCAGAGATTTGGTTTTAAAATGGGATGCTAGGAAGGAAGACTCAGCGAAACATGGTAAATTCGATCACATCTAGTACGGACCATTCAAGGTAACAGCTCCTGAAGGAAAAAATTCTTTTCTGTTAGAGAATTTGGACGGTAAAATCCTCAGCGCCCCTGTCAACGGGGGTTATTTAAAACACTATATGGAATAATTGGTTTCAAAAATTCCCACTGTATATACTGGTTTGTGTTTTCTTTTTTATTTTTTCATAATTTTCTTTTGGTAATTCTACTTTCGTTAAAAAATAAAATAGGTCAATGTTTTTCTAGAAGTAGGAATACAAATTCTTTTAAAAGCCCTAATACTCTTCATATCATTCCCTTACAAAATCTCGGCTTGCATTCCAAACAGCCGAAAGGAGCAAACAGACGGCCGTATATCGGAAGATAAATTCGCCGAAAACAGGTGATAGAAAGATTTTCCATTTTTTCAAAAGACAACGAAAATGGTAAGGCAAAGGTGTGAATTCTAGAGAAGTCTATTTTCCAAATGAAGGTCTCTAAATTGTAATGATGGTCTTGTGAGTGTGATATGTCACTAAAATAACAAGTTCTTACTCTGGGTCCTAAGAATTTCACCTAGATAAATATAAGAGGTATTTAAAATAAGCAGAGAGAGTAAAAATCTCTAAGAAAGGGTTCTAAGAGTTGGGTTTAATCCATGACCCCTGTTTTTTGATTTCCATGTCTCTCTCCATAGCCCCTTTCTACCCTCGGTTTTGTCTTCTTAAAAAAAAAAAGCATCTTTCCAAGTTTCCCACAAAGGGAGAAGAGATTACGTCTTAGCTTTGGAATCTAGAAAACAGATCTTAGAAGGTAAGCCAATCCTCATAAATTCTCACTCTCTAACTAAACGAAGTTATGCATAGGCTAATCCTGACTCTCCTAGGTTTCTTAATAGTTTCTAAGGATTGAGACTTGCTCAAAGGAAGGCCCCTGGAAGTAATATTTCATTTTTTCCCTGCAGGCTAAGATGCTTTGAAAGTTAAGAAAAGGTTGGTCCAGGGTAATCAAAACAAGTTGACAGACCTCCACTACAATTTTTACACAAATACCATCTCTAGTATACTTAGTACAACTGATTGCCCCCACTTCGTGTTCAAAAAGTAAAATATAAGACAGATGGTGAAAGGAAATTCATATTTGATTTCCCCCATCTAGTCCAAGAAGATGATGAAAGGAAATTCAGAAATGATTGCCCTCATCTCAGCATTTAATTGCATAATTATGATTCAAAGTGGTGAATGGAAATTCAGGAAAAAGGGATAGATAACTTCATCGGGGTACTGAACAGGTTTGCTGACAATGAAGCAATATCTGAGGTATATGTAAGGCTGTCATACGTAAATTTGTCTCTACTTTGGTTACTAGCTTTTTCGAAACCGGATCTGCATCCCAAGTCCAGACAGGGCTCCCCGATTAAAAGCATGAAATTTACTTCATTTGATGCAAGCCAAAATCCGCAAGATCTATTGGATTTCCTAGGATTGTTTTGATCATCTTAAAGAAAACTTAAATTCAGTAGTGAGAACGAGAAGATCGTGAATGGGACTGCAGCTGAGTTTACAACACATGGGAGTTTTGAAAAACTTTTCAGAAGTAAAGAAAAAATCTCTTTTTCCCTCACTATCCCCTTCCTAAGCAAGTTCTGCAGAAAGAATACTTTGACTCCATTAACCCGATAAAGGCACTAATTCTACTTGTTCTCCTCGTCCCATAAGGAGACGAGGTCCCAAATTGGAGCCTATGTTGAAACCTTTTAAAAAAAAATTATCTTTAAGATTAAAACCTTCCTTTTTCAGATTTTGGCTTTTCCTAAAGCATAACCCTCGCTATCATTTCCAAAAGCCTGGTACCGAAGTCCCGACAAGCTTTTTTCTTTAAATAATAAAAGACGGAAAATTAAAATGTTTTTAATTTTTGACGAGCATTTTTTTTTCATGATAAACTTAAAACCTAAAGGAGTTAAGACTTTTTTTTAAAAACCTTTCAAGATTTGGGTCTACTCAAACCATGTGTTTTCCTTACATATTGAATCACGAAATCCTGATGCCCGATTTCCCGAAAGAATGAAAGTTAGTTTAATCCCGATTAATTAATTTATTAATAAAAATTTTAAGGCCTATTGTAATCTTATCATGATTTCACAATTTAGGGAATAGGGATTTATCAATGACATACCTCATGTATCCATGATCCCTGAAACCTCGAAAGAATGGAAGTTAATTTTAAATCTTGATTAATTAATTCACTGATACAGAAGTTAAGGATTAACTTAATCTTATCATGATTTCGCACTTTCGGGAATCGGAGTTCAGCGATAACATACCTCTTGTCAACATGATCCCCGAAATCCTGAAATGCGAAGTCTCGACTCATAATCTATGTTTAGATTGAATTAACTCTGTTTTAGAAGCATGATTAATGGTAATTAAACTTCTTAAGTCTTTTCTTATTTTCGGTACCATTGAATGAAATCTTTCAAATTTTGAATCTAAGATTGTCGAAATATGACCTTATTAATAAACAGATAACTGATAAATACTGCGCGTATCTCAGAAATATTTTTTGCATTAAATGTAATTGATTACAGGTTAGCTACATCAGTGTTTTTGTCATAAAACGAGTTTAAGGTGAGTTAAAATTATGTGTTCCAAAACCTATGCTTGTTCTATCCTTCAAAGGTAATTCACATTTGGCCAAGCTCATACGCTTATTTTATGTGACAGGTTTTCCTTCTAACATAAATCTATGGTGCTTGAGACGAACAAAGTTCACTCACACAAGAATTATCCAAAATACTTGGAATATAATAAAGTAATCCATGTAGGATTGTAAATAATATATGAATAGATGAGATATAAGATAAGATGATTGCAATTGAGAATGAGGGCTCGTTTATATACCCACGCAGGGGTTCCCTTAACCAATAGTCATGTCCTTTGAGACATGACCTTTCATTATTAATAATTAGTATTTATTAATTAATTATTATGTTATGAATATCTATTTATGTATATTTATATTCATAACACTGCCTTCCCCTTAAAAATGCTTTGTTCTCAAAGCATACTTTATGGAAGACTTATCTCTTGCTCTAGCTTGTAATTATTGTCTCATGCTTCTTCATTATTGAGTTAGTAATCGTTGAGGACTAGAGACGATAAGATCTTCTAAGTGTTGAGCAGAACTGTCGCATTGTAAAGGAATCTGCCCATCCTAATTCAATCTTCTGCATGGGGAGTTTATAGGGTTCTTGGAAAGAGCTTGATGTATTTCGACTCCCATGATAGCTTCTACTTTGAGCATCACTTGTAGTGGAAGTAATATTCTTCGACATATTGGTCATTTGTTTCTGTTGATACAAGGATTGGCTAAAGTATCAATTTTTATGATTAGGATGTCGATAAGGCATCCTCGCAACTAGATCTTTACTTCTTATACTTGCATATTTTTCTTGATTAACTTTTGGATTTGAGTCTTATTCATATCTATGGCTTGTTTATACCTCGACATTTGTAAAATTCTTTACATCAGCTGGATTTGCATCCTTTTGAGTTGTAAGGTTGATTGGGTCTGTCATCGTTTCCTTATCAACTAATGATGTTTTGCGATCCATCTTTTCTTTTAAAGACTTGCTATCATGCTTAAGCCTTTTAATTTGTGTTAGTAAAGCCTAATTATGTCGTTTTAATCGTAAAAGTTATTCTTTATCTTCTGACTTGTCATCTTTATTTTTTGATTCTAGATTCTCCCTTCTTTCATCCTTTAAGCTTTTAATTTGTTCTAGTAACTTTTGATTAAGGTTCCTTAGGCATGAAATTTCTTCCTCTTTTTTGGTTAAATTCTCTTTGAGACCTTGATTCTCTTGTTCTGAATTTGTATTCCCTTGCTTCTTGTCTTTTAACTTTCTGATTTTAACTAGTAAATTTTGATTACAATTTTTTAATCGTAATATTTCTTCATCTCGTTCTAGTAAGTCTTGGTCTATTTTTTGTCTTTCGGTCTTTAGTTCTTCATTTTGTGCAATGAGTTCCTGAATACACTCTTTGAATTAATGATTATATTTCTGTGTTAACCCATTAAAATATTTTTCCTTCTCAATTTCAAACTGTAATTTTTTATTGCTCGCTTTATAATGTCCTAGTTCTCCTTCCAATATTCGTGATTATATTTTTGAATTACCTTGATATTCTTCCATAATAAATGACTTTTAAATGTTTCTTCAATCCTTTTTAAAAAAATTCCTTTTCCTTATACTCCTTTCACCTTATAAATAACTATCTTATATAAAATACCCTTTTCTCCAATACATCTCTAATAGTCTCTTCTTTCTTCTTTTGCACCATATCTTTTTTTTGGTAGTGGAATGTTCTTCAACAGACTTTTGAGTTTATATATGGCCAAAGGCCTGATTTGGTCAAAGACTGAAGTTCCTAAGAACTTTGAAAATTTGAATGGCCAAAGGTCTAGTTGGGGGTCAAAGACCAGATTTTCAGAGAAACTTTGAAATGATGGGGTTGGCTAAAATCTGGATCAAGACTTGCTCTGATACCAAATGAGACGAACAAAGTTCGCTCACACAAGAATTATCCAAAATACTTGGAATATAATAAAGTAATCCATGTAGGATTGTAAATAATATATTAATAGATGAGATATAAGATAAGATGATTACAATTGAGAATGCGGACTCGTTTATATACCCACGCAGGGGTTCCCTTAACCAATAGTCATGTCCTTTGAGGCATGACTTTTCATTATTAATAATTAGTATTTATTAATTAATTATTATGTTATGAATATCTATCTATGTATATTTATATTCATAACAGTGCCAAAGAAAGCATCGAAGAAGAGTGAAGATATAGAGGAGATGTGTAACCCAGAAGGAGATATCATATCCGACACTACGCCGCACACCATCGACTCAATTAAATCCTAGACACAAATCTATGAATTCATGGATTATGAAATCAAAAATTCTCCTGCTGATTCCGAGAATTACTTTTGGGATATAGCAAAATCGGAGCTTCATAAGATCGCAGCACGCCCTCGGATCATGGCATACAATGACATAATCAATTGGGCCTTAGAGAAGGTCGATATCCCAACAAGAAGCATTTTAAACAATCAAGTGATCGTTGTTGGCTCATTCATGCTAGAGCATATACAAGTAATGTACAAACTCTCACCAAATCCTAAGAACATTTATAATGTCGAGTTTTTAGCTGAATTTCAAAGGAAGGAGTGTACTGAGGCAGACTGAACTTATCCCAATTTAATCAAAGAATGGTGGAGATGTCCATCAAAATTTAGGGCCGATACCCATGGAGTTTATGCCATAGTATCTTTGAACGAGTACATGGTCTATGTAGCCATTATGCTGTGTAGACTTTTCGGGAAAAAGAATCCCTACCATTTTCCTGTAGAATGGGTGCCCTTTCTAGAAGAAGCATTAGAAGGATACACTTTTAACTGGAGCGAGATTTTTTTTGATAACCTAGTCCAAGAAGTTTCAAATTACAGAGTTGCAAGATCTAAAGGTCAACCAATGGCCTTTTAGATGTTGGCGTACATTATGGACGCAATCTGCCTTGTGACTCCATTTCCACTGATGAATTGGAGTTGGAACATAACCTGCTCCGAACCCATTCACGAGTATCACTCTGTTCCATGGGAAGAAAATGATAAGAATGTGTTTTATGAAATTTTCCATTTCATAGTAATTCCAATGCATAAAATGTTTTATGGTTGTGAACCCCCTCGCATTTCTCAGCCAGTCTTAGAAAACCTCAAAGCAATAGCCGACTAGTCCATTGATGAAAAATTCTCTTACATTAGGGTTTATGGGTGCTCAATCTCCCCTCACGTGCTTCCAAAATTCCTCCCAGACAGACTTGCATTGAGGGAGGTAGCACACCAAGTAGTGAAAGGTGGTATTGGAATAGAGCTAAAGGCAGCTCAAAAGAAGTCCTGGCCAATCTTCCCTGTACATATCGGGAAATTTTCATTACTAAAACTAGGCCATTCTAAAGTGGAAGCCGAAGCACTAGAAGAAGTTAAACTAGTAGATATGGAACACAAAAAGCATGAACCTTATCAATTAGTAAAGAGACATTTGATGCACTGCAATATGAAAGCTTATGAACACGAAAAGTTTGTTTATGATGATATATTCAAAGAGGTTAAAACCTATGAGGAGGTGTTGAACAGGGTACAGGCCTTATCACCCAACTTACAGACTGGTTTCATGTCCTTCCAAAGTCATCGGTGAAGTTGTTTGCCAAAGATTTTGCAAGGTGAATCCATGACCCCTCCTCCAGAGGAGGAAGGGCCTTCCCCATGTTTTGAAACAGATGTACAGTATAAAGAAAATACAAAGGGAAAAATGAAGGATATTGAAATACCTTCACAAGAAACAAAAGTTCCTCAGATAGAAAAATCATAGGTAGGGAAATGAAAGGAGTTGGAAACATCCCCATAAATCCCTGAGGATTTTCCGAAAAAAGTAGGAGGAACAACATTGACGGAACTTGGAAGTCCAATTACTTCTTTGACTCCATTGCAGTCTACCTATGGAAACCCCCAAGAGGGAGCTCTATACGTTAGTGATCTTGAGCCTATTTCTAGGGACGAGATTCCTTCCTCTGATTACTTTTTTAGTAAAAAGAGGAAGGCTATCCTAAAATAGGAAATGCATCCAAGAGGAGATAGGATGATTAAAAAGCACAATATCATTGTAGATGGAAAAAAACTTGAAGAAGGGGAATTCGCTACAGAAATAGCAGGCACAATGGGAGCCTTAGCATCGGCAAATTTATCCTCTGTGGGTAATTTGAGAACTATGTTGTAGCAGAAAGATCAGATGATAGCTCAGCTACAAAGTCAATTAAAGGAGACTAAAAGAAGTATCAGTCGGGAGATAAACAAGGGTCTAGATCGAGCTAGATTCAATGACATTCAAGAGATTCAAAAACTGAAAGAAAGCTTAGATGAAGCAAACCTGAAGATATAGGCCAGTCAAGAACAGGTCCTACAGCAAGAAGAAATGAATAGACAATTACAAAATAAGATTAATTCCATTCAAAATCAAGTGGTAGAGCTTGAAATCTTCCAAGCCCAGGTGTTGGAAATACATACAAAGATAGAAAAAGAGTAGCAGGGAGTGTTTTTTAAGCTGGAATTTATTCAGAATTACTTCTAGGAAACAAGTAAATCCTTGGAGAGCATTCTCCTGAAAGAGAGAGAAGTGAAAGCAGCCAAAACAACTTTTCAAAAATAAGTGGCTCTCTCAACAAAAGAGGAGGTTGAAGAGACCCAAAATCTATCTCTTTCAGAGCATATTAAAGGTGATATAATAATCAAGGTATGGGAGGCAAACCTCTCAGAAAACAAGAAAATAACTAGAGAGGTTAATGACGATTGTCAAGTAATTTTCAACCTTTTAGAGAAAGATTCATTGAACATTGGAAGAAATAATTTTCCGGGGTTGTTAGGAGAAATTAACATTCTTAAGCATTAGTTAAGATTCAAGGAGGATCTGGAAGAAATTCAGGTAAAGATCCGACAAATAAAGGTAATCAATGTCACTCAAATCGACAAATGGATAGTGATGTCGAACTTAAAGTTACAAACTATTAGGTTCAAAAGAAAGATAATCGAAGACCGTCTGCCTGAATTACAGAGAAATTTCTTCTTATTTGAGGTCAAAGATATCCCAGAAGCTCCCATAGTTTTGGTGCAGTTTTTGGGAAAATGTATTCGTTGTCTTAAAACATAAGAAGAAAGTTCATCAACGTAGACATGAAATACTGTTTTGAATATTTTCATCATTGAAATAATAAAGCAGTTAAAATAGAAATGTAAACGGTTCAGCATTGCTCATTCATGTAACCGTTAGTCTTCGAAAGTTAGTTAATCACCAACGGGAAAAAGGTTTGGTGATCATGTATAAATATAATTTCACAAGACTGAGAATTTTTTTTTTTTTTAGGAGACGATTGTATTAGAAGTTTTTCGATTTACAATGATATAGATAATGCATAAGAGATTATGAATTCAGTCACCTTGAAGTTATGTGTTCCTTCACTCTATTTTCAATATCTTTCAACATCTTTCATTCCATGTCTTTCTAATGAATGATCAACTATATTTTAATTCAAATTCTACTGTAGTTTGAATTTATTTGATTATGTAATCATTTATAGTTTTTCCTCTGTGATTTCTATTAGTAGTTTCAAGACCTGTAGGTCATTTGGATGGTTATATTGTATACTTCATTAGAAATTTTGTTTTTCTCTCCTTCTTCTGTTATGATATGAGATTCTTTCATGATTAAAGCATGATATTTTCGGCAGCGTTACTTTTGTTATTATTTTACTATTCTCAAATTGTTTCAAGTACAGGAAATGACCTTTACTGTTATTAATGTTATTATTTTGAGTTCCAAAATTCCTTTTCTATTTCATCCCACAAAACTGAAGCGACAAATTTTAAATTTTTTTATAATTCAATAAAATTTTACTCCTCATGACTGTCCCAAATAATAGACAACCTAACATAGAACCTGGCCTTCAAGATCAAACTAGTATTGCTTTGAACTTATTTAATACTATCCTACAAACAACAACTACCCGAGTCCAATTAGAACGCTCGTGGGCAGTTATCGAGAGAGATATCAGCATCCAAGAACAATGGGAAGCTAGACAGAGACAGTTGAGAAACCAACTTTGATTTACCTTTCAAAATTGATTCTTACCCCTTAATTCTCTTTATCTTTTTAGATGCCTTGATGGTATACTTTAGATCCTTAAAGTATAAACTCAAGAACAACAGTCGAATATCTTGATGGAAAATTTCTCAGATTCATAGAAAACCCTATTTTCTGATGCATACGTGGGTTGTCTGTGTATAGGGTGTGTATTCATTAAAGGTATATGTGGGCTGGCTGTGTATAGGTGTAACATCCCGCTCTGGAGCACTTACCTAACTTATTCTTTGAGGACACTTGCTCGCAAGTGATCTGGATTTATATGATAAAACTTTTCTTCCATTATGATGCATTGAGTTATATGACAGGATGTTTTTACTACCT
>JASDQU010100741.1:585267-599994 GCA_032191745.1 Picea mariana | reverse complement strand
TCGAGTTTTCCAGCTGGTAGCGGTTACCGTATTTCTCCGGAATCACACATTTTTGCCGATCTATCCGTGCATGCATCAGATCTTCTATCTTCTTATGATCACGGGTATTTTTTGTTATTTGATTGTATTCCAGTACAGATCCAAGAGATCTTACTGACGTTTAGATTCTATATTTCCAGTAGGCTATTGTATTTCCACGCTTGAACCGTTATTATTCATGATATTGAGCAGTTGACATTCTATACTTTTGCATGAGTCCTTATATGATTGTAAAACCTTAAATATGCAACATGCACATGAAATAACCAACATGCATGTGAAATAACCAACATGCAACCACAATAACCGAAGAATATCTCAGACACACGACTAAAACGCATCCAGAAACCCCCAGTGTATCAGATCTGCATGACAGAGCATTAGAACAGTAGCAAATATCTTGATCAGCCGGATCAGGGATATTTCAGTTGTCCCTTAGTTCCCCAGTCCTTCATTTATTTTGTGTCCCCTAACTATATTTTAGTTTGAGTTGGATTATGAGTCTTCTTTTAGTTAGGATTAGTGGTTGATTGACTCAAGATGCTACTTTATGTGGACCACCTATTCTCTCATGTTTTTATTTTCTTTTATTTAAAAATCCATTTATTATTTTCATGCACACGTGTGCACCTACCCACTTTATTCTTATTTCTTCATTTATTTAACTTACTAGTCTAAATCCCTTTATTCCCTTTTGTGGTTTACTTAATCAAACCTCTTTAGACTTAGAATCTTTGTTGTTTTCTTGTTTATAATTTAATAATCATTTGCATGTTATTTTCTATCAAAGTCTAAGTATTTTATTTTATTTTCTAGACCTTCTATATTTCTATTGACTCACATTTTGTTTGCATGACATGCCCTTCAAGATGCACTTCCGTGCTCCAAGGGTGCCACTCAACTTTGACTAGTTTGGAAGTTTGTCCGACACTTGGAGTCAACACTCAACTTGGCCGACCTTGTGAGAGACTAAGTGTTGTCTAAGGAATAAGGATTTAGCCTTATTTTTTGCCCCTTAGAATTCTTCGTGAGTGACTACCTCAGTATGCCCTCTAGGCATCATGAACCTCTCAGAATGAGGTAATTGTTAACCATGCGTTCAAGTTACGATGGGAGTGCTAGTAGGCTGTGAAAGGGATGCTTCCACAACTCTCCTTCATTCATCTGGTTTTTGTGCATGGCCCCTTTACTCCATAGGTGAGTCGGATTAGCAAGATTTACCATTACTGCATCCATTGACAAGGGAAATTTCAATAATCATATACATAATATCATGCTAAAATCATCATATAAATCACATGCGTGTAAATCATATACTCAAACCAAATACAAGTCCACTCCCTGAATCAATCTAGAGTCCAAGGAAGTCTGTTGATGCCATCAATATCCTCAACCTGTCATGTATCCTGCACACTCAAGAGAACTCATCAATAATACCTGTCAATATATGTACATCTAGAAATTAACATATTCTCACAATGACATTATAATATAAGTCATAATCAAAGCAAAATCATAATGTATCATAACCGGATCACTTGCTCACAAGTGTCCTCAAAGAATAAATCAGTATAAATGTGCTCAGTGGAACTGGATGTTACATAAAAGGTATTCATAGAGCTTTGTCTGATGCTAAAAGAGGAAAACTATGCAAGGTATAAGGATTGGTAGGTAGGAGAGACTCACCCATCTTTTGTTCGTAGATGATGTTTTTCTTTTCTGTTTTGGTTTAGATTGATATCTCAATGCTTATTGGGATATTCTTCTCCTTTCTAAAAATCCATTGGAATGAAATTCAATGAGACTATCTATGCTCATTATCCACATAATCTCAATGATGGAATTGATGCAACTGTTGCTAGCTATTTTCCCTTCTAGGATTTAAACATTAATGTAGGGGTAAAGTATATGGTTTTCTATTTGAAACAAACAATTATGTGAAGAATCATTGGTATTGGATGACCGAGAAGGTGGAAAAAATAATTTCACAATGGTGCAACAAATGGTTGTTAAGAGGAGGTTGTTTGGTTATAGTAAAGTCTATGTTGGAGGCTATTTGTGTATACCGACACACTTTGGCCCATATCCCAAAAGGAAACTTAGAAAAGATTAGGAAATATTGTTTCAACTTCCTACGGTAGGGTAGTTCTGAATATAAGGGTACCCAATGAGTAAATTGGAGAAAGATTGCAGCCTCAAAGGCATTAGGAGGGCGGGCTCTAAAGGATATACATTTTCTTAGACAATCCATTGTTTCAAAAGCACTATGGAATATGATCACTAAAGAGAGTCCGTGGAGAAGGATTTTAATTGAAAAGTACAACGCTCTCGGTATAGTGATAGATTGGATTAGGAGGGAAAGTAAAAACATCCATAATGTTTCAAATCAATGGAAAGATTTGACCTTATATTTTCTTGTGATTTGATCCTTCCTAGCATGGAAATTTGGTAATGGGTCAAAAGTTAGAGTGGGTGTTTTTGCTATAATGGCTTGTGACAGAAGTATCTTTTTTTCTGAATAATTGATTTACCATTTTCAAATGATTGAGAAAGTTACATTAAATTCAATGTCAAATCCAAAAATCTCCACCATCTGGTCACAAGGTTGGTTGAGTGTTGTTGATTTAAATTTGACAGGTGAGTGGGCTAGTGATTGGACTAACTACATAGCCACCATTCAGAGGGCACATATTAGACTTGGCCCACTTTAGAATGAACTTATTTGGGGGAGAAATATGGTTGGATTCAGTTATTAAGATAAACAGGGTTACGAGGCCCTATTTGTTCCAAGGATAAACTATGAAGTTTTGTGGTCGAATAAACTTTGGAAAGTCAAATATCCCTCAAAAAACATTTTATTTATGTGGCTTTATCTTAACAATAAGGCATTGACCTAGGGGATTTTAAGGAAAAGAAATAAGGAGGGGTACTTATTCTCAACAAATTTGGAGAGATCTGAAGGTCACTTGGGCCTCACAAACTTATGGTATAGGTATAATATAGAATGATGCTTCTTTGTATGGTTCTCCAAAATAGACATGAAGCCTTTTCGAGCACTTCCTTCCTTGGTCCTTTAGGGAATCTGGCTAGCATGTAACTCAATTTAAAAACATCTGCTCAGGTCCTCGATTTACTCTCATATTATAAGAAACATACCATTCAAAATCCACCAAGGCCTGTGGGCAATCTCAGGGTGGACAAATCCAAGCCATGGTGCGTTTTTCGATGGTGCATGCCATGATACTATCTGTGGATGTGTTTTTTTTTACATTTGTTTGATTACCATTTCTTTCCTCTCAAAGAAAATGTAGGGAGGGGTACTAATAATTTCAATGAATTTATGACTCTCTTCCTACTTTTAAAGTTCTCATTGCGTCAATAATATGATACTCTTCAAGTATATGGATATTCTTGACTAGTCATTGTTGGGCTCTAAAGATGTCCTAAAAATAACCTCTATGCATCAGCCGAAGGTAGGTGTGGGCACAAGCATTTTACTTGTTTCCTACGTAGGTTCTTACCTTTCGTTTTCAATACCCAATCCTCCAGAGATGAAACACTTGTAAAGGAACAACAATCATAAAGGGAACGACAGTTATTCTATTCAAATGAATGACACTTCCTGTAAAGGGAACAACAATTGTAACAAGGGAACGTCATTCGTTACATTGGGATGAACTAATGTTCAATTAATTGCATTGTAGTACTTGCCCAACTATCTAATTTGTCAATTTGAGGTTTGTAAACTTACGAAGCACACACAAAGTATATGCAGGATTGAAGTGGAACTAATCTAATCTAATGTTTCAGCTACAACTAAAATTGAATCATTAATCTAATGCAGGAAGTTGAAACACATGACTTTGAATTGAATTGCTACAACACACGAATGAAATGAAATTGCGTAAAATTCACACAGGCTTTCTAATTCAATAATTCACCATTAGTTACAAGGCATTCACTCTTACCTCTTCATTTATAATTCAACAATTCACCACTAGTTACAAACAATTCACTCTTACTTCTTTGCTTCTAATTCAACAATTCACCAATGCAATGACAACATTTTTACTTTTATCCTATTCATTTAAAAATCCTTAAAAATCCTTAAAAATCGGATATTATTATTCGAAATGCATCTCCATTCACCTCAAAAAGTTACTCAATTGAAACAATATATAATTCTCATGATAGAAGTGATATAACTTTTGACAATGTTATTTTATACAAATTTTGATCAACAATCTCATAAAAAATTCCATTGAAGATTAGAAGTGTATTATGTTATCTCTACTAATAAAATCCAACAATTAATATCACAAAGAATTTAGTAGGATATTCATGAAGTTCAGGTGCACTAGTAGCTCAAGATATCAAAATCCTTAGGCTCTCATATAACTTTCAATAAAATTCATCTATGATTTATGACAGTCTTTGTATCCCCCATTTTTTTTGAGAGGCTTTGAACTTATATGAAACACAATTTTAATGTTTTTCTTTCTTTCTCAATTTCCTTATTTATACATTGTGTAACCACTGAAAGCAATCATGATGACTATTTATTTGATCATATTGTACATAGGATAAATCGATACTATCTTTGAGGGTTAGTTCGATTTGTTTAGAGCTAGACATGAGTTTTTTGTTGTTGTTGGTCACAGGTTCAACTTGCTTGATTCCCTTGAGATGAGGCCCCATAATCAAGATTGATGGTTTACCTTGCTTACCATCCATGAAACATGAAGAAGTATTCAGATAATTTTCTGCGAATATATTTCCTTGGAAAAAAGGATAAATAGATACTATTAAGTTTTACTTTGCAAATGCTCTTATAATAATCACAATTAATGTATTTTTAAAAACCTAGAGTTTATTCACTTCAATAACTTAAATATTTAGAACCCTTGAACCAAATTTAAATGTACACCCAATTTTATAAGTTTGTGTAATTGTTTTTTGTGAAATTCATATAATTTAGAAGTATCATATATACATATAAATAAAGGAAAACAAATACATTAAGAAAGTAAAAAGGATCATGTCTTTCCAAATAAACATATTTGGATGGAATGCTCAGTGGAATTAAAATCCTTTTACTTTATCCTATTCCAAGGGAGAAGGGTTAGAGAATTTATGAATCGCAATATATGGATGGTTCTTTCTATTATAAAAGGGGGTGATGTGACTTATTATATTGTGGATTGTTTTTTCTTTGTATAGAGATAATTAAGATTATTTTATAATCTACGTGGAAGATATTTTTATGTCAATGTGTATCATGTCTACGTGGAAGAGATTTTTATGTCAATGTGTATTATGTTCAGTCCTAAGTAATGAATTTATTTTAATTTTAAAATTTTTAATTGGTAAAATGTTTGTTTTATTCTATTTAGTATTTAATAGATTTAAAATTAACATAAATCTATTATAATTAAATTTTCTCTCTTCCAAATATGATTTAAGATTACTTTATATTGAAAATAACTTTCAATATGCCTTATAAAAAATCGATTTTAAATAAATTGAATCTTAGTATTATTAGAGGATTCATACCGTTGTGATGCATAATTGGATTATAAATTATAAGACATTATACCTATTGATCATTTAAGAGTATTTTTAATTATTTTAGGAAATTATGTGAAACCATAAAATTATTTAAAATAAATAAATTAGTCAACTCTAAATTATTCATGTAAAAAGCATGGTTTAATTTAAAATAAAAATTATGTTTTTTAAAAACACCTTAGTTGTTAGTGGTGTGCATTTTACATAGACAAAACATCGATGTGTATTATCAGATAAGAAACATTGCATCATTACAACAATTTGTAAAACGTTTTTGATTTTACAAGAGCAGTGATATCATATACCAATGCATATACATATGGTTAATGCATTGATGCATACGTATTTACTATACTCACCGGTATCTTGTGTTTTTAAAAAAATGTAATTTGTATATCTAATGATTCCTAGATTTTCTTTTGTCAGAGAGATTATGAAAATTCCAAGGGACAAATGAGGGGAAACCAATATATGCTTGTAGGGATGTCCAAAAAATTGTACAAGGGGATGGTAAAAGAAATGAACATAATTGCATCGTAGGAGAAGCCATCCCAACAACAACGCACATCAGAGGTATGTAATCATTGATTTATTATTTTGTATACATCGAATTCAATTATTGCATAAAATATTAATTTTCAATTGTTTTGTTGGTGAAAAGAAAAAAAATGGAATCCATTCAACACAGAAGGTAGGACGATGAGGAAGAAAATGGTTGATTGGAAAGTTTGTGAGTACTTACATTTTTGGCCTTACTTCAGATTTCATACTTTTTGTGATCTTCATATTTAAATAATTAATTTACTGTTAGCACAGGGGCAGGCACAGGGGCAGACCCAGAGTTCAATGCACCAACAAAACCCTAACTACTAGCCCTTTTAGCAACACCTGCGAAGCAGATGAAGTCTCACCTGAGGTAGAGGTAGGGGGGTTGTAGGACTCAAGTGTCTACAACCTAGCTGGGACACAGAGATGTGATCACAATACTTAACAGAGCACTTAGCAATTAATGTTCATTAGTGTTTGACCCTTATTTACATCATAGATAAAACCCTAATTATTGAACAATGTAGTATTCAACAAGATCTAAGCATATCTAACCATTTAGCACATAGAATTAAACAAATCTACCATTCATTCATGTTATTAAGCACTAAGCTACTACATCAGATGCATCTAACATACATAAATATTCAACACTAAGCGTAAATCAAATCAATAACACAAAGCAATCACAACACAGGATATACATGGTTCACCCCCAGCGTGGGGCTACGTCCACCAACTCTTTGTCTTCTTTATTATCTTCTTTCAATCTTCTTACATGCAAAGAGCCACAAAACCAACTCCGCATAGGACAAGAGATCTTCACGCACTTCGCCAGATCCTCCTTCCCCGAGTTTGGCACAACACAAAGCCTTCTTACAATCACTTCCACTTAACTCTAAAAGTTCTCAACACATAGTATGCACAAAGCCTTCACAACTAATCTCACTTAGCAACCTTTACATATCTTGCACAAAGCCAACTTAGATCTGATGCCTCTTACAATTCCTAGATACTTAATTATACATTTACAAATGGGGCCTAAGCATGGGTAAACCCATGGGGTGACATCCCATACCCGTTACATAATCCTTGAACCCAAAAATCTCGCAAAAAGGGGGCGAGATCCCATTATCTCCACTTCGCCTAGGCACTCCATCTTCGACCTACCTGTCGAAGTCCCAAAAATGGTCAAACACGACCAAGGTTCTCCAAAACTTGGTCGAGGGCCAATAGGCCCCCAACACTCACCTATGACTCGTCTCGAGTCACTCTGATATAGGTAACTCTGCTTCGAAGGCCTCGAGCTTGGCTCGAGCTGCCTCAAATTGCTGCTTCTCTGGGGCCTCCTTCTCGGCGAACTCCTGAATGACTTTCTTGGTGATAGTTCCTTCCAAGCGTTGTTCCACTGTGGTGACCACTTGTTCCAGCTGTGCACCTTGTCCTTCGATCTCCTCAAAAAGTGTGCAGGCTTCGTCCTGTACCGGCTGAAGTCTCTGGGTCAATTCCATGACTTTACTCTGGATGGCATGGACCTAATGCTAAACTACGCGTTGTTCTTGTGACCTTTTCATTTTCTCGACCGCTGACAGTAGCTTCAACTGTGCTTGTATTATCGCTGCTTGTTTCTTTGCTTCTTGGAGCTGTGACTCCAATGTCCTTAGTTATGTGTCCTATGCAAGGTACTCATAGATTTGCACACTTCGATTGCTGAGTTTCTTGCATTCTAAGGCCAATGCCTTGATTTTTCTGACTGCGCTCTGGGCAGTTTCTTCCTTTGATCTCACACTTCCTGCAGAATGATCGGCCTTGCTTGCAATTCCAGTTCTGCTACTCTTGCTTGGAGCTGCCTAATGGCTTTAGTGATCTTCCCCACTTGGCTCTCAGTGGTTTCCTCTTCCATATGTGCCAGGCCTGGCACAGAGCGAAGTTCTCTAGTGACTGCTTCTTTAACTCCAATCTGCTCCGCGAGAAACTGTTCGTTTTCCTTTTGGATCTGCACTCTATCCTCTACAAACTTCACCTGGAGGTCATCTTTCTCTTTCTTTGCAACCCAACGCTGATCTAGGGCTTCCTTCTTTGCTTGATTCAATGCCTCTATGGCCTGCTCTTTTTCTTCTTGGACCCGACAAAGGCAAGCCTCTGTCGCATATGTTATTATACATAGTTGGGTAGGCTCATCTCCTACTTCTATGCCCCCTTATGACAATGGCTCCATAGACACTACGCAACTCGAATAAAGAGCCTGTTGTACCCCTTTGAGCTCTGCCTCGATCCGGTCATACATTGTCTCCTATTTGGCTTCGCTTCACTACAAAATGTCCTCAAAAGTATCTGATACAACTACGATGGTGAGGTCAATATCATCCACTGTAAGTATAGTATGTAAGTGGGGCTTATTGGCGTGCGACTTCTTCTGCACCGAGGGTTTCTTTGGAGAAACCTTTCTTTTCTTAAATGTCTCTGTCTCCGTAAGGGGATCTTTAGGCGGTGTTACTTCACCCTGTTCCTGCTTTTCTTCTACCCCTTCGTCCTCTTCTTTGTCTACTTCGTCACCTCCTCCCCCTTCAGATGAATCTGGTGTAATCTCCTCTTATGCGTTGTGCATTTCCTGCACTTCTTCCTTCTTCTTCTTCTTGATACTGCCTGGTACATCATATTCTTCTCAGGTGACTACAAGAATTCTGATGAGGTCAGGGTCAAAGAGTTATGTTTGTTCGACTGGTATAATGAATTTTGTAGGCCATTCCTTTGTTATTTCCTCCATATCTTCCTCGGTGAGTTTGTAATAAGATTGGAGCTCTTCCTTGTGTTCATCTCCATGCACAGTGATGTAAATGAAGTGCCTGTCTGCGTGGAACTTCGCTATTGGCCTTAACCTATGAAGTGTATTTAGAGTCATTCGAGGGAAAGATTCATTGGCCCTCTTCAGCTGCAAGTAATAGGTATGGAACACCACATTGGACTTCCATTGCTTCGCCATGTCACTCGAATACTAGGGGGTAGTGAACCTCACGGCCAGTGGTTCGAACAGCTCGACTTGAGGGAAGGTTTCTCCATTTGGCATCTCCCAAGTGATGAAGGCAACGAGAATCAACAACCAGCTGAAGTGTCTTGCACTTCATGACAATATTGCTCCAACTGGTTGACGAGGTAGCTCGCTCAACTCATCTGCATCCCTTTGACGCACTTTCCTGCGAGGTCAATGAAGAACCCTATGACCTGCGTCGGTCTGTTCTTCCTGACGAGCTTACCAACGATCAACTGAAAATATAGGCACACTACGCCATTTTGGATGGAGGATACCTTGTAGCCCCACTTTCCTTTCTCCACATCGTCAAAGGTGTCCTTTATTCGGTGCAACAGGGTGCAATCTGCAGCCTTCCCTGGGTAAAAATCCTAAGGGTCAGATCCTTTCATTCTCAATCCAGTGATCTGGTTGATCAATGCTAGATCTACAGTGATGCACCTATCCAACCACAGGTAACCACCATGGTAGCACAACAGGAGGATTTTAACACACACATTAACCTCTTGATGTTTTCCAAAGTGTGGTATCTTCATCACATTAAGGATTGATGATCTTGTGACGTCCATGGTCCACAACTAAGGGATTATCTCGAATTCTTCCCCGTTGTCTTTGTCAAGTACTTATGTGGTGCGAGAATTCCATAATTCTTGGGGTCTCCCAAGTTGAAATCAATGATCTTTATTGTCAGAATCTGTCCTAACTACGATCCAACTGCACGTATCCCCTTCTGGAGGTACATAGTGATCAGTGTATAGTCGAAGTCCGTTAGGATGCTATCATGACTAACCATGCCAGCTAGAGGCAGGATGTGGTCTGGCAAGATCGACGGGATGAGCTTCACGTTCGCCAAGTCGTCGTGATGATTGCTCCATTTCTCTGTCGTAGTTCGGGATGGCCCAGATCGACATGCAGTCGATGGGGAGGCTTGTAATCCTCTTATAGATGAGGCCTGTGCTCCTGCGGACATGACCTTCTCCACAATGAGGTTAATAAAAATATGTTCAACGAATTTCTCTACTGCACTAAGGTCGCTCGACATGCATGGTCATGATCAAATGTCTCGGATAGGTGGACAAACGCTCAAGGTAAGTAGAATGGGTGGTGAGGTCTCAATAAACACTGCACAAAAGTAATTAGTTATCTATGGGATAAGATAATCAAAATTTGAAAAAGTGTCCCCGGTAAGACATTTGATGGGTTAAATAGATAATGTCATAACATACTCCTCCAACGGACAGGAATGCCTCAATCAATACAATTCCATCCATTATGGCGTGGTCCCAACGATTCAACGATGAGATTTCTAGTAGTAACTACGTTTCTATCCATTTTGGAGCATCATTATAATGGTTAGGATACCTCCAACGGTCGTATTTCTTCATCGTGGTGAAGTGCCAGTCTGTGTTGTTCTTCTATTCCAATGAAGTTCAATTTTTGCAAGCCTTCCTTCTGCGAAGTCCTCTCTGGAACCTCCTGCAATTTTTCTAGATTTTCTTTCTTCTTATTGAGCTTTCTTGCTTTCTTTCCGGTGATCTGTGTCTCTGGATTCCTCTTTCCATTCTTGTTCTTATCTTTTCTTAGCATAGTAACTTCACACTTCTGGGGGTCTTTCACAGGTTTTAAGGGTAATACTTCTTCTCTTACTGTTTTTGGAGTAGGTGCTCTTCTCTTCTGCATGGATAACTTATTTAAACCTTATTGCATTCTTTCAACTTCAACAGCTAGGTCTATGGCCCTCAGTTGCTTCAACTTGTCCTCTTGTTCTTCTATTAAGCGCGCTACTCTCCTAGCCATGAAATCCATTATTTCTTGTTTTTTTTGTTCTATAGCTTCCTCTTCCTCTTTCCTTCGGATTTGATCTCTCTCAATCCAAGTCCTTCATAATAAAAGTGAAAAAGGAGCGTTGTTCTCAAAAAACTTAATGACCTCAAATTCTTCTTCTGTCGATGTTCCATGAGCACTGATAGGTACATGAGTGAGTCTTCCATCTAGGGTTATCATCTTTCCTTTAAAAAATCCTATTCCTCCCAATGAAGAAATCATAGCAGGATTTCCCAAAATTTCCCAAGTAATTTCTGGCATAATGTTCACCTGTGTTTCTGCATCCAATACATAGTCTATATCGAAGTCTCCTATTCTTGTTTCTATGCACTACTTCTCTTTTAAGATCTCTGGTAAACTAATTCCTTTGTGATCATTCAATGTTTCTTTCATCTGCAATAATATAGCCTCTGATTCTTTCTGGTTCTCTAGTATATTCTTAGTCTCTTGACCTTCCTCATGGTTTTCTTGTTTCATGCTCATATTCTCAAGTTTAGCAATCATTCTAGGGCAATCTAAAACTTCATGTCCAGTATATTTACAACAAAGGGATATAGGACCTCTACCAGGGCATTCCTTAGCAAGATGTCCCGGTCTTCTGCAACTATAACAAAGAGTCAATCCTTTATTTCTCTTAAATGAACCCCAACCTTTCCTGTACTACGCTTTGGTTTCACAGTGATGGACCTGTAAAAAATTCTTTCTAGGATCCTACATTCACTTGTTAGTCCAACTTTTTTTTCTATGCATAGGAATAACATATCTTTCACTATTTCTATCAGGTCTATTCATATCACATCTTCTTTCTTCTAGTTGTGCCCTAGTTTTCAGACTAGGATGAAATCTATCAAACATTCCTAGATCCATTCTTTCGAGAAAAAAATTTCCACTTATCTTACCTTTATCAGAGCACAAAGGTTTAAGATCTTACCTCTTTTCTTCAGATCAGACTTCTCTTCTCAGCACAGAGCTTCACAAGTCAAGTAGAGTACTACACACTACAACAACATATCTATGCAAAGAGATTTCTCTTTTCCTCAGTTCCCATTAATCACAGTTTCAGGTCCCAACAAAGAAACCATTTGTTGGCATAGGGGTAGACCCAGGTTTCAACACTTCAACAATGCACCAACAAAACCCTAACTACCAGCCCTTTCGAAAACACCTGTGAAGCAGATGAAGTATCACCCGAGGTAGAGGCAGGGGGGGGTTGTAGGATTCAAGTGTCTACAACCTAGATGGGACACAGATCTGTGATCACAATAGTTAATAGAGCACTTAGCAATTAACGTTCATCAGTATTTGACCCTTGTTCACATCGCAGATAAAAACCCTAATTACAGAACAACGCAATATTCAACAAGATCTAAGCATATCTAACCATTTAGCACATAGAATTAAACATATCTAGCATTCATTCATGTTATTAAGCACTAAGCTACTACATCAGATGCATCTCACATACATAAATATTCATCACTAAGCGTAAATCACATCAATAACGCAAAGAAATCACAACACATGATATACATGGTTCACCCCCAATGTGGGGCTATGTCCACCAACTCTTCGTTTTCTTTATTATCTTATTTCAATATTCTTACATGCACAGAGCCACAAAACCAACTCTGCATAGGACATTATATCTATGCACACTTCACCATATCCTACTTCCCTGAGTTTGGCACAACACGGATCCTTCTTACAATCACATGCACTTAACTCTACAAGTTCTCAACACATAGTATGCACGGAGCCTTCACAACTAATCACACTTAGCAACCTTTACATATCTTGCACAAAGGAAACTTAGATCTGATGCCTCTTACAATGTATAGCTACTTATTTATACATTTACAAATGGGGCATGAGCATGGGTAAACCCATGGGGTGACATCCCATACCCGTTACATAAGCCCTGAACCCAAAAAGCTTGCAAAAAGGGGACGAGATCTCGCAATCTCCGCTTCACCTGGGCACTCCATCTTCGACCCTGTTAAGCCCTAATATTGGCTCATTACCCCTTAATTGGGGCATATTACATTACTAATGTTATTTTATTTATGTTGGCTTTATTCCATTAGTTGTAATTATACCTCCTAGTCTCCTATATATACCAAGGAGACATTTTCATTTGGAATCATCTTGTACTTGAACATTTATGTGGGGTAAAAGGAGGTTGCCCCCTTAAAGAGGATTATTATCTAAAATTTTCTCTTTTTCAAGGCGTTGAGTACTTATTCTGAGGTTTTTCTATGCTATATTGATATTTTGTTATTAACATATGGTATCAAAGCTCAAGGTCTTGGGGTTTCTCTGCTACATCTGAGACACCTTGAAATTTTCACTATAAATTTTCTCCTACAATGTTTCAAAAGAAACTACTTGGAGGATACTTAGTAGACGAATCAAGGTATGTTGGGTTAAAATTGCAACTCCTAAGTCCTTGTACTTTCGAAGATACAGCCTGTGAAAGATAGGGTTCTAGAATCATCCTGAACTGAGTCATTGTGGAATTGTCGCTATAAATTTTTTTCTATAACGTTTCAGACCCTAAAATCCATAGGATATTCATATAAATTAGTAGGGTATCTATGGTCAAATTTTCAGCTTCTGGGTCATCTTACATTTGTAGATACACCCTGTGGAAGATAAGGTATCTGACTAGTCCTATTGACTAGTCTCAAGAAGGTGCTCCAAGTAAAACAATCATAACTTCTTCCTAGAGTATCCAAATTGAGTGAGACTAGTTTCACTGGATAATGGATAGTCTTTAGTATTTCTGGTACAATTTTCATAATTTAATATAATTATTTTCTGCGGGGCATGCTATACAAGTGAGATCTCCTGGAAAGGACAAAAATCAGCAAGTTGTGGGGAAATTACCATAAATTCCACTTGGCACATCCAATTTTGATTAGACCTGTGGCATTGCAGAGAAGAAATATCAGAGAACTAAATAAAAGAAAGTTTTATACCCAGAAGGGCTGAAACTTGGGAGATACAACAGAATAAATATTGTCTATAAGAACCACCTCAAAATCAAGGTTCAAAAGTGATACTTGGTCAGCATGCCATCCAAAAAGGGAACTTCTACACCAAATAAGTCTCTAGATAATCCTACTTGGACTCTTGATGAAGGTGAAAAAATGTGTAGGGACATAGATGATTTACAAAAGAAGATAATAACAAAAGATGAACTACAAGAAATGGAAGCTAAGTTGGAGGCAAATATGGATGGTTTAAAAGAGGAGATCATGGAAGTATTGAAAAATTTCGTAACAGAGAAGACACCTGAAAGTGAAAATGCATTCTATGAAATTCATGATGAGGACACAAGGAAGGTGAATCAAGAATGGAGAAACTCCAACTTTGGGTTGAATACAAACAACATTCCTAAGATCAATATGAGGAAGTTTGATGGCAAGGACCCAATCACATGGATACTTCAGATGGAGCAATTCTTTGATCTACATAATGTGCCACATATAAAAAAGGTACGAATTTCTTCTTTATATTTAGAATCCAATCAATTTGTATGGTATCAATGTCTTTGTTCTCGCAAATCAGTCGTCACTTGGACAATTTTCATGGAAGAAATGATAGCACACTATGAGGATACAAGGAGCAATACCTTCTTTAGCCAATTGATAAATCTCAAGCAAAAGGGTTCAGTTACCGAGCACATTGAGAACTTTCAAAGATTGAATATAAAGGTAACA
>JASDQU010100741.1:570568-584341 GCA_032191745.1 Picea mariana | reverse complement strand
TTAAATAAATTGAATCTTAGTATTATTAGAGGATTCATACCGTTGTGATGCATAATTGGACTATAAATTATAAGCCATTATACCTATTGATCATTTAAGAGTATTTTTAATTATTTTAGGAAATTATGTGAAACCATAAAACTATTTAAAAAAAAAATTAGTCAACTCTAAATTATTCATGTAAAAAGCATGGTTTAATTTAAAATAAAAATTATGTTTTTTTAAAAACACCTTAGTTGTTAGTGGTGTGCATTTTACATAGACAAAACATCGATGTGTATTATCAGATAAGAAACATTGCATCATTACAACAATTTGTAAAACGTTTTTTATTTTACAAGAGCATTGATATCATATACCAATGCATATACATATGGTTAATGCATTGATGCATACGTATTTACTATACTTACCGGTATCTTGTGTTTTTAAAAAAATGTAATTTGTATATCTAATGATTTCTAGTTTTTCTTTTGTCAAAGAGATTATGAAAATTCCAAGGGACAAATGAGGGGAAACCAAGATATGCTCGTAGGGATGTCCAAAAAATTGTACAAGGGGATGGTAAAAGAAATGAACATAATTGCATCGTAGGTGGAGCCATACCAACAACAACGCACATCAGAGGTATGTAATCATTGATTTATTATTTTGTATACATCGAATTCAATTATTGCATAAAATACTAATTTTCAATTGTTTTGTTGGTGAAAAGAAAAAAAATGGAATCCATTCAGCACATAAGGCAGGACAATGAGGAAGAAAAGGGTTGATTGGAAAGTTTGTGAGTACTTACATTTTTTGCCTTACTTCAGATTTCATACTTTTTGTGATCTTCATATTTAAATAATTAATTTATTGTTAGCACAGGGGCAGACCCAACTACTAGCCCTTTTGGCAACACCTGCGAAGCAGATGAAGTCTCACTTGAGGTAGAGGTAGGGGGGTTGTAGGACTCAAGTGTCTACAACCTAGCTGGGACACATATCTGTGATCACAATACTTAACAGAGCACTTAGAAATTAACGTTCATTAGTGTTTGACCCTTATTTACATCACAGATAAAAACCCTAATTACATAACAACGTAGTATTCAACAAGATCTAAGCATATCTAACCATTTAGCACATAGAATTAAACAAATCTAACATTCATTCATGTTATTAAGCACTAAGCTACTACATCAGATGCATCTAACATACATAAATATTCAACACTAAGCGTAAATCACATCAATAACACAAAGCAATCAAAACACAGGATATACGTGGTTCACCCCCAGCGTGGGGCTACGTCCACCAACTCTTCGTCTTCTTTATTATCTTCTTTCAATCTTCTTACATGCACATAGCCACAAAACCAACTCCGCATAGGACAGGAGATCTGCACGCACTTCGCCAGATCCTCCTTCCCTGAGTTTGGCACAACACAAAGCCTTCTTACAATCACTTCCACTTAACTCTAAAAGTTCTCAACACATAGTATGCACAGAGCCTTCACAACTAATCGCACTTAGCAACCTTTACATATCTTGCACAAAGCCAACTTAGATCTGATGCCTCTTACAATTCCTAGATACTTATTTATACATTTACAAATGTGGCCTAAGCATGGACAAACACATGGGGTGACATCCCATACCCGTTACATAATCCTTGAACCTAAAAAGACCGCAAAAAGGGGGCGAGATCCCATGATCTGCTTCGCCTAGGCACTTCGTCTTCAACCTACCTGTCGAAGTCCCAAAAATGGTCAAACACGACCAAGGTTCTCCAAAACTTGGTCGAGGGCCAATAGGCCCCCAACACTCACCTATGACTCGTCTCTAGTCACTCTGACCTAGGTAACTCTGCTTCAAAGGCCTCGAGCTTGGCTCGAGCTGCCTCAAATTGCTACTTCTCCGGGGCCTCCTACTCGACGAACTCCTAAATGACTTTCTTGGTGATAGTTCCTTCCAAGCGTTGTTCCATTGTGGTGACCACTTGTTCCAGCTGTGCACCTTGTCCTTCGATCTCCTTAACAAGTGTGCAGTTTTCGTCCTGTACTGGCTGAAGTCTCTGGGTCAATTCCATGACTTTACTCTAGATGGCATGGACCTGATGCTGAACTGCGCGTTGTTCTTGTGACCTTTTCATCTTCTCGATCGCTGATAGTAGCTTCAACTGTGCCTGTATTGTCACTGCTTGTTTCTTTGCTTCCTGGAGATGTGACTCCAATGTCCTTAGTTATGTGTCCTATGCAAGGTGCTCATAGGTTTGCACACTTCGATTGTTGAGTTTCTTGCATTCTAAGGCCAATGCCTTGATTCTTATGACTATGCTCTGGGCAGTTTCTTCCCTCTGATCTCTCACTTCCTGCAGAATGCTCGGCACTGCTTGCAATTCCAGTTCTGCTACTCTTGCTTGGAGCTGCCTAATGGCTTTAGTGAGCTTCCCCACTTGGTTCTTAGTGGTTTCCTCTTCCATATGTGCTAGGATCGGCATAGAGCGAAGTTCTCTAGTGACTTCTTCTTTAACTCCAATCTGATCCATGAGAAACTGTTCATTTTCCTTCTGGATCTGCATTCTATCCTCTGCAAACTTCACCTGGAGGTCATCTTTCTCTTTCTTCGCAACCTGACATTGCTCTAGGGCTTCCTTCTTTTCTTGATTCAATGCCTCTGTGGCCTGCTCTTTTTCTTCTTGGACTTGACAAAGGCGCGCCTCTGTTGCATATGTTATTATACATAGCTGGGTAGGCTCATCTCCTACTTCTATTCCCCCTTATGACAATGGCTCCATAGACACTACGCAACTCGAATAAAGAGCCTGTTGTACTCTTTTGAGCTCCACCTCAATCTGGTCATAAAGCTTGGGAATTTGAGGAGGTGGTCTAATGGGTTTTGGCCATGTCTGACTGCGAGTTACTTGATTTGGAAATGATAAAACTGCAGATCCTTTAGCTTCTCGGATTTGAGCAGAAGTGATGGCCTTCTGGATAGGCACTTTTGGAACATCAATAACCCATTCTGTTGGAAACTCCAAATTTTCCCATTTGATAGTACTGTGCTCTACTTTTTGATTTTGAGCATCAGTCATCACTAGAGTACTTGTCATAGACTGTTTACTGGGTGCATGTAATACTGCAGGATTCATGGTATTAGTATACCGAAAGCACCCTTTTGCCAAAATAGCAATGTTTTTTCTCTTTCGCTTCATATCAAAGCCTGTTGTCAAGATTTGAAGCTTAAGAATATCTCCAAGTGTTTCATCAGATGCATCTACTGAGAAGTTAGGGTAGCAATCAAAATAGACTGGCCCGTTGGAGAGAGGAGCAACAATCCCACCAATTATAGAATCTGTAAATTTATTGTGGGTGAGATCTCTCAAAATACACAAAACATATGCGTCTATACCTTTATGGACCAGTGCATTGATTCCAATGCGAAGACAGCCAAAATGTACGAATTTTGTAGCATGTTTTTGGGCAGCTTTTCTAATCTCAGTAGGATTTAGGAGATTTATCGTTTGGACTTCATTGCAATTTTGTTCAATAGAACTGGTTGATTCTTTGACAAAAACTCTAGTAATGGCCTTTAGATGAAAAGGGGACAGATCTTTATAAACAGTAGCTGGAACAATCTGAGGAAGTTTCCAGGCTGCTTGAGGAGAATCTTCTACTATTTCAAAATCAACTTGGTTAAGAGGATCAGAACTAGATTGTGCAAACAAAGAGGCTAATCCATTTGATCCAGAAGTAGAAGGTTCACTTTGTTCTTCTATTTCCCTAATTTCTCTAAAGGACATAGACCTTGCAGACTCCATTCAGACTATTTCTTAGTTAACACCGAAAGGGAGGGCGTTGAGCGTTACTCACTTGTAGTCAGAGCAGAGCTCTCAAGCTTTCACACAGGCTGCTGGCCTGATCCCCAGGTTAACTCAAGAAATCTTCGAATAGAAGGTTTAAAACAAAACACAATAGATACTGACAGAGTGGTAGATACAGTCGGAATGATGTAAATACAGTGGTAAAGCAATGATCGAAATGATGTAAATACAGTGGTAAAACAATGATCAGAACGAGAGAGATGATCCCATACCCGGCGCGAAATGAGATTTTGATGGCTCTGATACCATTTGGACGCAGAGGTTTCCTCCAACGGAGACGATTTCCAGGCTTTCACTGGACAATCTTTTGAAACTTGCTGGGTCTAGCTAGTGGACTAGGACGATCATTAACCAATCATTAACACTTGATGTTGTCTTCTCTTCCTTGCGCGCCTTAATCGGGACTAAGTCCACCGATATGTACACTTGTGCTGCCGTCTCTTCCTCGTAATGTTTCCCGTGCGGCTACTCGTCCACCCCTGGCGAAGATCTCTGCAACTGAGCGTCTATAGCTTTACGACTTGTCTTGAGGCTACAATGTTGCCCTAGTGGCCTCCTGCCTTTGGCGGGTCTTACGCTACCACCTTTCACTACGGCTTATCATCTGTTCCTCTGGACCGCTGTCCCCCCGAACTCCAAGGCCAAGACTTATAGCATGCTTCACACTACATCACACTTGCACCAGGAACCAAAACAATAGGCAGGTCAACAAGATTAATCACAGATGAGTATATGGCGGCAATAGACAGGTTACAAGATTAGACTTTGATGCGGAAGCTTTTGAATAAATATCAGAGTATTATTGCAGAGCCGAACACGGCTATCGGGTATTACAATATGGGCAGGATGCCCTGATCTCTCTCTGACACACATACACACTGATACAACAATCTTTACAGACTCGACTATATCTCAGAGCCACTTTAGGTTCATGCTAGCTGAGCCAGATCGCGCAGGCTTTTCCCGAGATCCTAAACAGAAAGACTCAAATCTCAAGAGAAGGGAGCTAGTCGACTCGGACTCAAAGACTCTAAGACTCTCTAAGTGCGAATGCCTGAAATGAGAGACTCTACCTCCTTATATAGAAATGAGGAGAGTTAGAGTATCATTTCTTCGGATAAGATTAGTGACCTCAGGGCCCCATATGTTGGCCACCATAGAGGATCACGGAGATACTAATCTAGTCCGATCTTATCGCTTATTATAATAATATCAGGGTTGTCACGCAGGATTCCCTGAAAAGACTAAAGTAAAGGTCCCATGAGGTATCATGCAAGAGTCTCGTATAGGACATACCGACAAACTTTTATTTGACATAGACTGAAATAGTAATCATGTGAGATGTGAGTCAAATCTCACCAACAGTCGGAGAAGTGCTCCGAGTCTTCATGATTACTGACATGAATTATGTACATATATTACACTATGGAGTTGATAACGACAACCCACGGAAAACGGATGGCGCCACTGTCGGCCATCTAGACTTGAATAGGCATCCAAACTTAATCATTTTCAATATGTGTATCAAAAAGATCAGGATACGTAATTGTATCCCATGCTTTGGTATATATTTTTCTTACATATTGAAGAGTACTATTTCTTCTTTGAAGTAGCGTCTGGATTCGGACACCCCATGTAATATGATTTTGGAGGTATATCTGGAATAATTCTTCATTATTTGGCCCTTGAAAATTGATGTCTCGTACCTCCTGCATTTGATAGAATCTGGAGATAAGATGTGGATCTGCTTCCTCTTTATTTACTCCAAATTCTTGCCACCAGTTAGAGAGCCAAGATGGTGGATTAAAGTTTGTACTACTCATAACAGTCCCAAATTTGAGAATGAAATAAGTATTTTCTTCATATAGCATCTTCCACCATAAAGCTGTATAATCAGCATAAGTATAACAAGTCTCTGGAAAAATAATATTTGCATTTTGTTCGGGCCATTGATGAATGTTTCTTGGCCTTTCAAGAGAAAAATAAACTTCTTTCTTTTGTTCATTTTCTGTTTGCCAAATCTGATTTAAATCATGAAACCATTGGGTCAGATGGAGACTTGCTTCAATGGCTTGCTGATCATTTCTGTGGATTATAGGACCTAATAGATTTCCAGGTCATTTCCTAGTCATTTCCCAGCCAACTTGACTAGCATCACTTTCCACAATTTTCAAAAATTTGTCATTAGACACATGCAGTATAGGAAGGTGTTTTACCTTGGCTTTAATATTTCTGACAGCTTGAGAATGTGCCTCAGTCCATACAGGAGGATCTTTCCTCAATCTTTGATTGAGTAATTTTCTGTCTGCAGCACAATCTTTATAAAAATGACTGACATAATTTAAGCTGCCAAGAAATCTTTGCAGATGGGTTTTATCCAAGATCTTGTCTGGAAATTTGTTGGCGAACTCAACAGCATGAGTTTGGAGTCTGATTTGTCCCTTTTCTATTATGTGTCCAAGAAAATGTATCTTGGTTTTGAACAACTCCATCTTTTTCTTGGAGAGCACTAAGCCTTCTGTCTGACATACTTTCAAAAAGATGTTCAGATGCTTGAAATGCTGATCTATTGAATTTGAGAAAACCAGAATATCATCTATATACACAATAAGCCAATCAAAATATGCTTGGAAGGCTTCATTCATTACCCTTTGAAACTTAGAAGGAGCATGTTTTAATCCGAATGGCATAACATTCCATTCATAATGCCCTGCTGGCACATTGAAGGCTGTTTTGAATTTATCTTTTTCTGCAATAGCAACTTGCCAAAATCCGGATTTTAAATCAAACTTAGAAAAGACCTTTGCTCCAGCAATCCTTGTTAAAAGATTACTTTTATTGGGGATAGGATATGTATCATCCTCAAGCACTTTATTCAATGGCTTGAAATTTACAACTAATCTAGGAATTCCTCTAACTTGCTCTGAGTGTTTATTTACATAGAACCCATAGCAATTCCAAGGGCTTTGAGATTTTCTGATAAGCCCTCTTTCTATTAAACTCTTCACTTCTTCAGCACATAACTGCTGGTATTCTGAATTCATTGGTATTGCTCTGCTTCTGCATGGAGTCCCAATGTAATTATCCTTATAAGGCAGATATACTACATGCTTCTTTTGTTTCCAAAAGACTGTGGGATTTTCTGCACATACAAGGGTTTCAAATTGATTTCTCAAGGACTCAATTTTAGCTCTTATTTGGGGCAATTGTAATTGATCTTCAATTCTTAAAACTTGCCTCAAATTCTTGACTTCACTGATTCTCTGTAATTTTAAGACATTGATCTCAACATCTGTGATGCATCTGGGGACAGAGACAAAAGGAAGCTTAATAATTTTTTGAGATCCCATTGTAATATAATATCCAGCTTGTGTGGGAGTAATCTGTGTAGAGACATGAGGGGATACAGAAGCAAAGAATGGAGTTCCCAAAATACTGGCAGTTGGTATCTCTGCTAGATAGAATTTTAACTTCAAACAATAGCCTTCAAGGCATAAGACTGCTTCTGGAACACAATATTCTAGATTTGTCAGAACATTCCCTAGTCCTGACACCTTAAGATTTGTCTTTTGCCAATATGCTACTGGAATTACATTTTTGTTTAACAGGTTTAAATCAGAACCTGTATCTAGCAGAGTCTTGAGAGAGAAATGAAGATCCTGTATCCTGTAAGTAAGAAGAACATGATATGGCTGATGAAAGGCCTTGCATTGTTCTTTCTTTTGCCTTGATTCTTCTTCTTCTTCTTCTTCTGTTTTCTTGAAGTTAGACTGTGCAGACATAGTTTTGAGACGGTTTAGTTCTCGACCAAGGTCAGAGAGAGAGAGAGTGTCTGAACAGGACAAGCAATCAAAGGAGCAGAAGAAGGTTTAGGTAGGTCTAGAGTTAGCTGAGTGAAATACCATTCATAGAAAGATAGATAGACTTGATGTTTTTCCATGAAGGCTTTCCATTGTTGTGCTAGTTGAATTTTTTGTGATGGAGTAGTACTAGCAGCAAATTCTTCAGACTTAGGATGAGTATACAGATCCCAATTTAGTAAATTTTTCATCCAAGATTCTGAAAATGTCCTCAGAAGTATCTGATACAACTACGATGGTGAGGTCAATATCATCCACTGTAAGTATAGTCTGTAAGTGGGGCTTATTGGCGCATGACTTCTTCCGCGCTGAGGGTTTCTTTGGAGAAACCTTTCTTTTCTTGAATGTCTCTGTCTCCGTAAGGGGATGTTTAGGCGGTGTTACTTCGCCCTGTTCCTGCTTTTCTTCTACCCCTTCATCCTCTTCTTTGTCTACTTCGTCACCTCCTCCCCCTTCGTCCTCTTCTTTGTCTACTTCGTCACCTCCTCCCCCTTCTGGTGAATCTGGTGTAATATCCTCTTATGCGTTGTGCATTTCCTGTACTTCTTCCTTCTTCTCCTTCTTGATACTGCCTGGTCCATCATACTCTTCCCAGGTGACTACAAGACTTTTGATGAGGTTGGGGTTAGAGAGTTATGTATGTTCGACTGGTACAAGGAATTCTGCAGGCCATTCCTTGGTTATTTCCTCCATATCTTCCTCGGTGAGTTTGTAATAAGATTGGAGCTCTTCCTTGCATTCGTCTCCGCGCGCAGTGATGTAAATGAAGTGCATGTCTGCGTGGAACTTCACTATTGGCCTGAACCTATGAAGTGTATTTAGATTCATTCGAGGGAAGGATTCAATGGCCCTATTCAGCTGCAAGTAATAGGTGTGGAACACCGCATTGGACTTCCATTGCTTCGCCATGTCGCTCGAATACCAGAGGGTATTGAACCTCACGACCAGTGGTTCGAACGGCTTGACTTTAGGGAAGGTTTCTCCCTCTGGCATCTCCCAAGCGATGAAGGCAATGAGAATCAAGAACCAATTGAAGTGTCTTATGCTTCATGACAATATTGCTCCAATTGGTTGACGAGTTAGCTCACCCAGTTCATCTGCATCCCTTTGATGCACTTTCCTGCGAGGTCAATGAAGAACCCTGTGACCTGCGTCAGTCTGTTCTTCCTAACAAGATTACCAATGATCAACTGGAAATCTAGGCGCACTATGCCATTTTTTATGGAGGCTACCTTGTAGCCCCACTTTCCTTTCTCCACATCGTCATAGGTTTCCTTTATTCGGTGCGCCAGAGCGCAATCTGTAGCCTTCCCTGGGTAAAAATCATGAGGGTCCGGTCCTTTCATGCTCAATCTAGTGATCTGGTCGATCAATGCCAGATCTACAGTGATGCGCCTATCCAACCACAGGTAACTGCCATGGTAGCATGACAGGAGGAGTTTAATGCACGCATTAACCTCTTGATGTTTTCCGAAGTGTGCTATCTTCATCACATTAAGGATTGTTGATCTTGTGATGTCCATGGTCCATGGCTGGGGGATTATCTCGAATTCTTCCCCATTGTCTTTGTCAAGTACTTATGTGGTGCGAGCATTCCATAATTCTTGCGGTCTCCCAAGTTGAAATCAATGATATTTAGAGTCAAAATCTGTCCTAACTGCGATCCAACTGCACGTATCCCCTTCTGGAGGTATGCAGTGATCATTGTATAGTCGAAGTCCCTCGGGATGTTATCATGACTAACCATGCCAGCTAGAGGCGGGATATGGTCAGGCAGGACCGACAGGATGAGCTTCATGTTCGCCAAGTCGTCGCGATGATTGCTCCATTTCTCTGTCGCAGTTCGAGATGGCCCAGATCAACGTGCAGTCGATGGGGAGGATTGCAATCCTCTTGTCGATGAGGCCTGAGCTCTTGCGTACATGACCTTCTCCACCATGAGATTAATCAAAATA
The DNA here is from genome assembly GCA_032191745.1 of Picea mariana. NCBI lineage: Eukaryota > Viridiplantae > Streptophyta > Pinopsida > Pinales > Pinaceae > Picea > Picea mariana. The sequence continues at coordinate 574,660 of JASDQU010100741.1, read as the reverse complement.
TCTTCGAAGGATTTCTCTACTGCACTAAGGTCGCTCGACATGCACGTTCGCGATCAAATGTCTCGGATAGGTGGAAAAATGCTCAAGGTAAGCAGAATGGGTGGCGAGGTCTCAATAAACACTACACGAAAGTAATTAGTTATCTATGGGCTCAGATAATCAAAATTTGAAAAAGTGTCCCTGGTAAGACATTTGATGGGTTAAATAGATAATGTCGTAACATACTCCTCCAACGGGCAGGAATGCTTCAATCAATACAATTCCATCCATTATGGCACGGTCCCATCGATCCAACGATGAGATTTCTAGCAGTAATTGTGTTTCTATCCATTATGGAGCATCATTCTAACGGTTAGGACGCCTTCAACGGTCATATTTCTTTGTCGTGGCGAAGTGTCAATCTGTGTTGTTCTTATATTCTAGTGAGGTTCAATTTTTGCAAGCCTTCCTTCTGCGAAGTCCTCTCTGGAACCTCCTGCAATTTTTCTAGATTTTCTTTCTTCTTACTGAGCTTTCTTGCTTTCCTTCTGGTGATCTGTGTCTCTGGATTCCTCTTTCCATTCTTTTTCTTATCTTTTCTTAGCATAGTAACTTCGCACTTCTGGGGGTCTTTCACAGGTTTTGAGGGTAATACTTCTTCTCTTACTATTTTTGGAGTAGGTGCTCTTCTATTATGCATGGATAAGTTATTTAAACCTTATTGCGTTATTTCAACTTCGACAACTAGGTCTCTGGTCCTCAGTTGCTTCGACTTGTTCTCTTGTTCTTCTATTAAGCGCGCTACTCTCCTAGCCATGAAATCCCTTATTTCTTGTTTTTTTTGTTCTATAGCTTCCTCTTCTTCTTTCCTTCAGATCTGATCTCTCTCAATCCAAGTCCTTCCTAACAAAAGTGAAAAAGGAGCATTGTTCTCAACAAACTTAATGACCTCGAATTCTTCTTCTGTCGATTTTCCATGAGAAATGATAGGTACATGAGTGAGTCTTCCATGTAGGGTTATCATCTTTCCTTTAAAAAATCATATTCCTCCCAATGAAGGAATCATAGCAGAATTTCCCAAAATTTCCCAAGTACTTTCTGGCATAATGTTCACCTGTGTTTTTGCATCCAATACACAGTCTATGTCAAAGTCTCCTATTCTTGTTTCTATGCACTACTTCTCTTTTAAGATCTCTGGTAAACTGTTGCCTTTGTGATCATTCAATGTTTCTTTCATCTGCAATAATATAGCCTCTGATTCTTTCTGGTTATCTAGTATATTCTTAGTCTCTTGACCTTCCTCATGGTTTTCTTGTTTCATGTTCATATTCTCAACTTTAGCAATTATTCTAGGGCAATCTAAAACTTCATGTCCAGTAGCTTTACAACAAAGGCAAATAGGACCTCTACTAGGGAATTCCTTAGCAATATGTCCCGGTATTCTGCAACTATAACAAAGAGTCAATCCTCTATTTCTCTTAAACGATCCCCAACCTTTCCTGTACTGCGCTCTAGGATCACAGTGATGGACTTGTAAAAAATTCTTTCTAGGATCCTACATCCACTTGTTAGTCCAAATTTTTTTTCTATGCATAGGAATAACATATCTTTCACTATTTCTATCAGGTCTATTCATATCACATCTTCTTTCTTCTAGTTGTGCCCTAGTTTTCAGACTAGGACGAAATCTATCAAACATACCTAGATCCATTCTTTCGAGAAAAAAAATTCCACTTATCTTACCTTTATCACAGCACAAAGTTTTAAGATCTTACCTCTTTTCTTCAGATCAGACTTCTCTTCTCAGCATAGAGCTTCATAAGTCAAGTAGAGTAATGCGCACTACAACAACAGATCTATGCAAAGAGATTTCTCTATTCCTCAGTTCCCATTGATCACAGTTTTAGGTCCCGAAAAAGAAACCATTTGTTGGCATAGGGGCAGACCCGGGGTTCAACGCTTCAACAACACACCAACAAAACCCTAACTACTGACCCTTTCGGAAACACCTGTGAAGCAGATGAAGTATTACCCGAGGTAGAGGCAGGGGGGGTTGTAGGATTCAAGTGTCTACAACCTAGCTAGGACACAGATCTATGATCACAATCCTTAACCAAGAACTTAGCAATTAACGTTCATTAGTATTTGACCCTTATTCACATCACAGATAAAAACCCTAATTACAAAACAACGCAACATTCAACAAGATCTAAGCATATCTAACCATTTAGCACATAGCATTAAACATATCTAGCATTCATTCATGTTATTAAGCATTAAGCTACTACATCAGATGCATCTCACATACATAAATATTCATCACTAAGCGTAAATCACATCAATAACACAAAGAAATCACAACACATGATATGCGTTGTTCACCCCCAACATGGGGATACGTCCACCAACTCTTCGTCTTCTTTATATTTCAATATTCTTACATGCACAGAGCCACAAAACCAATTCTGCATAGGACAGGATATCTATGCACACTTCGCCATATCCTTCTTCTCCGAGTTTGGCACAACACAGATCCTTCTTACAATAACATGCACTTAACTCTGCAAGTTCTCAACACATAGTATGCACAGAGCCTTTGCAACTAATCACACTTAGCAACCTTTACATATCTTGCACAAAGGAAACTTAGATCTGATGCCTCTTACAATGTATAGTTACTTATTTATACATTTACAAATGGGGCCTAAGCATGGGTAAACCCATGGGTTGACATCCCATACCCGTTACATAAGCCCTGAACCCAAAAAGCCCACAAAAATGGGGTGAGATCTCACGATCTTTGCTTCACCTGGGCGCTTCATCTTTGGCCCTGTTAAGCCCTAATATTGGCTCATTACCCCTTAATTGGGGCATATTACATTAGTAAGGTTATTTTATTTATGTCATCTTTATTCCATTAGTTGTAATTATACCTCCTAGTCTCCTATATATATACCAAGGAGACATTTTCATTTGGAATCATCTTGTACTTGAACATTTATGTGGGGTAAAAGGAGGTTTCCCCCTCGAAGAGGATTATTATCTGAAATTATCTCTTTTTCAAGGCGTTGAGTACTTATTCTGAGGATTTTCTATGCTATATTGATATTTGGTTCTTAACATATGGTATCAGAGCTCAAGGTCTTGGGGTTTCTCTACTACATCTGAGACACCTTTGAATTTTCACTATAACATTTTTGCCACAATGTTTCAAAAGGAACTACTTGGAGGATATTTAGTAGACGAATCAAGGTATGTGGGGTTAAAATTTCAGCTTCTGAGTCCTTATACTTTCGGAGATACAGCCTGTGAAAGATAGGGTTCTAGAATCATCCTGAACTGAGTCATTGTGGAATTGTCGCTATAAAACATTTTCCGTAACGTTTTAGACCATGAAATCCATAGGATATTCATAGAAATTAGTAGGGTATTTCTGGTCAAAATTTCATCTTCTGGGTCATCTTACATTTGTAGATACACCCTGTGGAAGATAGGGTATTTGACTAGTCCTATTGACTAGTCTCAAGAAGGTGTTCCAGGTAAAAAAATCATAACTTCTTCCTAGAGTATCCAAATTGAGTGAGATTGGTTTCATTGGATAATGGAAAGTCTGTAGTATTTCTGGTATGAGTTTCAGAATTTATATCAATTATTTTGTGTGGGGCACGCTATACAGGTGAGATCTCTTGGAAAGGCCAAAAATCAGCAAGTTGTGGGGAAGTTACCATAAATTCCACTTGGCACATCCAATTTTGATCAGACCCGTGGCATTGTAGAGAAGAAATATCAGAGAACTAAATAAAAGAAAGTTTCATACCCAGAAGGGCCGAAACTTGGGATATACAACAGAATAAAGATTGTCTAGCAGAACCACCTCAAAATCAAGGTTCAAAAGTGATACTTGGCCAACATGCCACCCAAAAAGGGAACTTCTACAACAAATAAGCCTCCAGATAATCCTACTTGGACTCTTAATGAATGTGAAGAAATGCGTAGGGACATAAATGGTTTACAAAAGAAGATAATAACAAAATATGAACTACAAGAGATGGAAGCTAAGTTGGAGGCAAAGATGGATGGTTTAAAAGAGGAGATCATGGAAGTATTGAAAAA
>JASDQU010100741.1:470092-520591 GCA_032191745.1 Picea mariana | reverse complement strand
CCTAAGTTTTTTTTAATGGAGGATAGGTTTTCAATTTCATGGAAAAACTTCTATGGAAAGGTAATTGATTTTATCTTCTTTTCTCTTCCTTTTTTTTTTTCTTTTACTTGGCTTTTTCTTTATTGATTTGCTAATGTTTATTATTTTATTTTTTATTTTTGAGGGTTTAGGGTTTCATACATGGAGGCTAAAGTTTTATGGAAGAAACTCCATAATAAAAGTAATGGTTTCTTCTTTTCCTTCTCTTTCTTTTCTCTTTTGTATTTGTTTTTCTTTATTGGTTAGCTAATGTTTATTGTTCTTTTGTTGTTGCAAGTTTAAGTTCCATGCATGGAGGTTACACTTTCATGGAGGAGCCTTCATGAGAGTAATGGCTTCTCCCTTCCTTTCTCCTACTTCTTCCTCTTTTACTTTGTTTCTCCTTTATTAGTTTGCTAATATTTATTATTGTTTTCTTATTGCAGGTTTAATAGAGAAAGAAGAAATAAATGGCATCTTTGGGGTCTCTATTTAATACACAAATCCAATTGCATAGGCATAGCCTAAGGAAGACCCTTGCATTCCCATAAGGAGATCTAGGTTCAAATTTTGGCATCCATATATATCTCATTGCTTACTTTTTCTTTAGTACTAAATGTTGATATTTCTCTTAGACTTGCATTATTCACTTGTTTGCATGCATAGATAACACTATTTCAATTCAAAATTACAAAGTTTAATGGCATATTTTCGTGGTAATGTAGTTCAAGTAGAGTTCTTTCCTTTTTCAAGGTGATCTAGGTTCAAACCCTAACATTCCCTTACCATTTTCCATTTATGTTGTTATTTTTTACCCTTTTTTCTATTTCCATAAAGTTTAATTTTCACTCAGTTAGTTTAGTTTTCATTCATATTTGTGAAAATGTAGCTCAAATAAAGCTCGTGCCTTTTAGCAAGTGATTTGGTTTCAAATCCTAGCATACCCTTACTATTTTTCTTTTTTATTTCCATATATTTTAATTTACAAACAATTGGTGTTAAACCCATTGAAAAACCTTGCCCTATGCTAAATCAGGCACTAAATCTAGTATCAACTTGACACTAAATACAAAAAGTCATCTAACACCAAGTTTTTCATCCAGAAAATGCTCCAAAACTAAAAAGAAAATGCATTACAATTCAATGTTAAACTTGATGTTAATGACATGTCTTGTTTTTAGTGGAGACCACAAGGGAAAATGATAAATATTGAGCTTTGTTTTTCACTTAAACCAATCCATAGTGCTAGTAATTAAACTAATTATGTTACTACAAATATCTCAACTAATTATCAATTAGTGATGAGATTCTTCTTCTCATCCATTCACAACATAAGCATGAGATTTCCCTTTTCCACTACACACTCCTTAAGGGATCTCATCTAAACAAGTGTTGGTGTAGGGAAGAAGATTCCATTATTGACTTCTCTCTACCATTCCCTAGTATGGTGGTATTGGCCCGAATCACAATTAGGGATCAACAAAAGCATGCTAGCAATGATTTTCTATGCAATCCTAATGTCTTTGCTCACTCTACAACGTTAGTTTTCTTTGAAAATGAATCCTTTCCTCCAACTAGTCTAAAACCCTTATCTTCCCACAATCTTTGAAAATGAATCCTTTCCTCCAACTAGTCTAAAACCCTTATCTTCCCACAAGCTCTCGATACTTTCAAGCTTCTCAAGTTTGCTAGTGTAGATTGCAAGTAATGGAAGACTCATGGGGTGTACATATATTTGAAGCATCTGGATGAATAGGAGAATGAATGCCATATAATTATGGTGGAGAATAGAAAGAGAATTTTTCACATTTTTCTCAAAATAATAGTAGACAATACCGCTCTTTCCTTAAATAAGGAAGAGTTTTTTTTTACCAAACATTTCATGTAGTCATATTTAGCTCTCTAAATCAAAGTGTTGATGTACTTATTTATGACATATGAACACCTTTTCCTCATCCCCTCTCTTGGACTCATAATCCCTTAACAAATTCTATGGTGACTTCTATTATATTTTTATATTTATCTTTTACACCCTTTCCTCATCCCCTTTCTTAGACTTGTAATCCCTTAACATTGAGACATAATCCCTTAACAAATTCTATGGTGAATTCTATTATATTTTTATATCTATCTTTTGGAGGATATACAACACATTATGGTAACATTGTCTCAAAACACATCATGGTACCATTGTCTCAAGATGACTAACAAACACACAAAACATAAGTAATTAAACTTAATTTAAGATATCTACCTGTGAAAGTGTAGTCATTTAATTTTAAATTTTTATTATAAATATTTACAATACATTTCACCTATTTGCATGATAAATTTATTATAATTCAACCCACCTAATTTGACACTTTTCAAATTAATCACACGATTACTATATGTAAATGATTTAGTCTATTAATGAAGACCAATTCACATTTTTACAATTTCCATCTCGTGAGAATAAAAATAAACATTTTTACTCTTTCCTTGTTCTCATAGTAAAATTATAGTTTGTACAATGGAAAATGGTGTTTCCAAAAAATTTAAAAGTTTTTTTAATTTTTAATAAAAAATCACCCAAAGATATAGTTTGGTGCACGATTAACATATTCCCACCTTGTTGTCTCCCACTTTAGTGGTTCCATCACTTTTAATATTTGGGCATCGTTTTCACGGGCTTTTATCTAACAATGTACCCGTGAAATGGTTAGGTGTGTAATAAAACGATACTTGTGAGCATACTTAAAAATGTGTGTCATATGCCAAGCTTTTATCACTTTAAAATAACTTTAATATTAAATATATTTATAGTGGAGACCCACAAGTTTCAAATCACAAAGACTATGTAACCAACGGTAGATAGGATATAAAAAGGCAAAGGAGGCTTCAATGGTCCCATTTGGACCCTCTTTATGCAACAAAACTTACATATGAGTGCCAATTTCATATTTAAGTGTTTAATTTAATCTATTAAAATAAAGCCCCATCTTATTTAGGTATGGCACGCTTAAATTCTTTTATTTACAATAATAATTGCCACAAGATGATGGTCATATGGTGCTCAACGAAAATACTACCTTTCGTTATCCAAGTTTGATGCAAGAGCATTTTAAAATCTAAGAGTGAGCAATGAGCACAAAGGTCAATAGAAGGAAGTGTGATAAGAGAAAGTGCCCAATGGATTAAGGGCCTTTATCTATAACAATCAATGCATAATTTAGCTACAAAGGAACACTATGCATAACAATTGTATTGGTTTGTGGAAGATTACATCAATAAGTAATATGTGAGTCATGGAAATGAAAAATATATAGATTAATATGAAAAAAATTGATTGAAGAAAAGAATAAATGCATTGAATAATTAATTAGAATATAATATTTTTAATGAAGGTGGCAAAACCTATTATAACTCAGTTATTAATTGATAGTAAGGACATCCATCATTCAAACCCCTTTCCTTGCCCCATCCAACCACCTTGAAATATAAATGTAGACCAATCTGTCACTACCTTTGTCACTGATAACCTGTTGCGGTTTCTATCTATGATATTCTCGCTGCTTCTATCGATATCAATATCTCATCAAGAATGCAACCACACACACCTCATACCAAGATCCACAAGAGAATTCCCCAAATTAATTGATTATGAATCACTGAGACATACTTGTTCCTGATTTCTTAAGAATACTCACCCTAACACACATAGGAAGACACACCTTCAATCCCATAGCTGACCTGAGTTTTCGATCCCCGACCTTTACAAATTTTCCTCAGATGTCCACGACTGTGTGTACTGTATTCCCACGGGTATCTATGCTTTTCTTCACCACGGGCCGTGGATGTCCACGCTTTTCCTCCTAAAACCCACGGATATACTCAGGGAATTCCTGTATGAAACCCCTTCTTCGTATTCTCAACTCCTGCAAACTCCTTACTTCACTAGACTTCTCTGTCTTCGACTCATTGCCTGAGATCTCCAACCTGTATTCTCAGAAGTGATTACACAAAAGTGATTTGAAATCGACTCTTCTTTGTGTTTTAAAGAGAAATTTCTTAATTATGTGCAACTGCCATGCAATTCATGATGACATGCAACTCACATGCAACTTGTTATCTTCTGTTTACTGCCACTTTGTTTCGACATGCAACTTTGTTTAAGGGTTGATATCAATGAAAACCAATCTTGAAACATCTAAACTTTTGACAGTTAATTTTTTTCGATAATTAATTAATGACATGCAATAATTAATCATCACTTCAATAATTAATTATCCTTGTGATAATTAATTAATCCTTACAATAATTAATCTTTCAACAATTAATTATTCTTTCAATAATTAATTAATCTTTCAACACTTGTTTCCGAAGATCCTGAAACTTTCTTGTTTGAGTTTGCAGTAATATGCAGGACATATGATTATACTACCGATGAAGAGAATCTCAAACTTTTTCCTTCTACCTTGATGGTTTATGAGCCTGGAGGGAAATAGTATCATAACTTGGGATCAAATAAAAAATACCTTTAGTGAGAGATTGAGAGACTATTGTAGAGCAAGGGACACAAGGATTGAGATTTTCAAAATGACACAAGGACCTAATGGATATCTAGAAGACTTTGAAGAGAGATTTTAGTTAAGCTACAAAAGAGCTCAAAACTGCACTCTGGATGAAGACTCACTCAAAGTTGTCTTACTTAGAGGGGTAAGAGAAGATCTGATGGAAACATTGAATATCCTATCCAATGGAGATATCTATTAGTTGGACTATGATGATGCCAAAAGAATATTCAATAACCATTCAAGGTCTTCAAGGAAGAAATGTAGAAGTAGTAGAGGTTTGGTACCTGAATCTTCTAACCCTACATCTCATATAAAGAATAAATTAGGAGGGTTAATAGAAGATAAGAAAACTGATATTTTACATTCTTTATCCATGAAAATGGATACCTTGTAGATAAAAAAGAAATAGGAGGAAGCGAAGAAGGCGTTGGTTGTCTATTGTCCTAAATGCACTAAAAAACATCCTAGAAATGAGTGCCCTCTAGATCTTATATATGTTTGTGGTATTTTTGAAGAAAATCATCCAACTAACAAATGTCTTTCTTTGCCCAGATTTGAAGCTACATTTCGAGGAGCAGAGGAGAATGTGGAATCACTATACGTCATCAATCAAAGGAGGCTTGGAGCACCAAGACCCTTCCAAACAGGTTTGAACTTTAATCTTGCTCAAAATTTTGGTGCATATAATTCTCAAATGTCTTTTCAACCATGGTATAATCCCAATCCATCTCCTTGGACAAATACAAATCCTTGGCAATATCAGGGACCACCAATTCCTCCTCCATACCAATCTTTCCCTAACATACAACAAAATCAATCCCTAAGTGGAGTCAACCTCTACAAGGATGGATGCCACAAAATTTTTAGCAACCTGCATTAATGCCTTCTCCTCCTCAAACTAACAACACTACTCAAAATAGTGTTCCTCCTAAGAAACCTTGGTTACCTACTCAAATTTATCCAAATCCGAATAACAAACACGTTCAACCTTTATACAACAATGAAACAACTTATTGTACTTATTCCTTGGAAGTACAGGAGATCAATATTAGATAAGGAAAAGACTTACAACAACAAGCAAAGCCCATAATATATGTAGAATTCGAGAAAGAAGATATTGCCTCACCTCAAACTCCTCCTTATCTTGAAAGATTAAATGGAAAGAAAAGTTATATATCCGAGGATAAAGAAATTGTAGAGAGCTTAATAGTTTGTGTATAAAAATACCTCTCCTACAAGCCCTCAAGGATGTACCTATTTCAATAGGTTTATCAAGGAAGAGTGCATTATAAGGCCAGGGAGGAAAAGAAAGGATGCCCCCACCATAAATGTTATAGGACAACTAGCTGACCTTATGCTTGGGAAGTTAATTGTACCTAAATACTTGGATCCAGGAAGCACCCTAATAAATGTTCACACCAATAAAAACTTGATCTAGAATACTCTCATAGACTTAGGGGCAACCATCAATATTATGACCAAAGATACTATGCTAAAACTCAACCTTCAAGGATCCTTGAGAGATACCCCCACTATTCTTCAACTTGCAGAAAGATCCATAGTCAAACCTAAAGGGATGATAGAAGATGTCATAATCTCTATTGATTCTTGGGAGTACCCTACTAACTTCTTAGTCCTTCAAAACAAGTCTCAATTCAATGGATGCCCTCTTATTTTGGGAAGGCATTGGCTGGCCACAAAAGATGCGTATATTGGTTGTAAGGTAGGAAACATGATTATAACCGATGGCTTGTCCCAAAAGAAGATTGTTCTTTATCCTCCTATCCAAGATTTAATAACATAAAACCTCCCTATATGGGTAGAGGAAGAATAATATCTGACATAAACAACTGCCTATCCCATCTATAGAATCAACACAACTTTGGCCAATAGTATAATTGATGAAGATACTTTCCTTGAAAATTTTCTACAAAATCAATATCCAATTGATGTAAAAATAAAAGGGATAAATGATGAGAACAAATCTGAAACTTCCACTAAAAATAAAATAGAATTATGGATAGATTTTTTCACTACTAATATAGAAGATCCTTCTATTAAAACTATAGAGATCAACCCTACAAAAACACTCAAAATTAGCAATAAACTTACTAGTAAGAAAGAACAAAAGTTATTAGATTTGTTGAAAATAAATATTGAAGCTTTTGCATGGGATTATAAGGACATGAAAGACATCCATCCTTCTATTTGTACTCACCATATTTATATCAAGGAGTGTTGCAAACCTGTTAGACAACCCCAAAGGAGGATGGACCCTGCAATGAAAGACATAGTTAAACATGAACTTAAAAAGTTGTTAGATGCTGGATTCATATATCCAATCTCAAACAATGAATGGGTCTCTTCTCTAGTTATTGTCCCAAAGAATAATGGGAAATGGAGGCTATGTGTGGATTTCCAAGAGTTGAACAAGGCTACCAGAAATGTAACATCCCCAACCAACTAGGCCGAGCCATGCTACTCTGTAAAACACTCTTTCTAAGTTCTGAAACCAAACTTGTAGCACACCACAGGCCTCCCAGGTCGGGGATTGCCACATTGAGAACTTCTCATGTTTCTGATATACAAAAATGTACATATCCTACAATAGTCCCATTGGGCAATGGAACATAGAAACTCTTGCAGAACTTCATACATATAAAACTTAACAGACAATTACATTATGCTAATACACATATTAATGTGGAAATAATAGTAAGCCTATACATACAACATATACAGGAAAAAATCATAGATATAAGACATGTACAAATACACAACATGCAAATGAACACATAATTGTTACTTATTTTTTTATATAAGACCAGCAACTGCATGCAGACCTTCCATGAACCTCCCAGCCTTAGACCACACTGCTCATCACTCTCAGCATTGGGCCACCCATGAGTTGGGACTAAACTGCATCTGGGTAAAGGGATTCCTAGGCTAGGCTGAGACAATTGGAAGTTGCACAATCAACAGGAAGGATTTCGTCCCAGGATCCAACTCACACTAAAAACCTACAACCTCTCATTCCCCACATGCCTATCCCACCCCAGGAAGTGTACCCCTTCTCTGCTCAATAGTCCTTCGGCAACCCCACTTCCCTTACAGGATTTCAACAACAGGTCGAACAAGAATTCTCAGAGCACTATTGTTTCCGCTGGGATCCCTCTGGAAAAATCACTTCCCCAACAACCTCTCTCACATGGAGAGAGTTGCTTACAGTCTTGACAACCTGGTTCTTTAGTCCATGGGCCTAACAACCTGCCTCTTCAAACCACAAGCCTGAAAACCTGCTTCTTTAGTCTAGCTCTTTAGTCAATCGAGTAAGGTGATGGAAGCAACAAAGCTTGGGTATAGAACATATGATAGAAGAAACAACAAACCATTAAGGCATGGTATAGGATCAAGAAAAGTATGGGATAACTCAAGGTGCCTGCTGGTTCCAGAGGTGTGTGCAAGTTGTAGGGGTCGACGATGGAGGGGATGGCTCTGTGTGTGAGTCCGTGAGTGAATGGGGAAAGGATGGAAAAACAAACTATTTCCCCCCACCTATATTTGCATGCACCATGATTGACACATGGATATCTTGGAGCTCATTTCTCTCCACTTGGGATTCATTCCCTCTTCCATGAGACTTAGCATAAAGAAATTATCCTCACCATAGTCTTTAGGAAATAATAATATAATATTGTTTTTTGAGATAAGCCCTCTAGCTTAGCCCCTTTCCTAGGCTCTTAGCCCTCCCTTTCCATTCCTAGTGGAGCTTAGTCCCCCATACCCTTTTCTCATGATCGGTCTACACACAACGATGAATTATATTAATGATATGGTTGTTTACACATAAAAAATAGGCTCACTGACCTTAGCATCTAGGCTTTCTGGCCTAATCATCACATAATCCTCCTAGCTTGTAATCACTTGGTTCACCAGCCTACAAAACATGTTTACAATTAAGTTGGGGCTCGACCTTGGGGTATTACAATCCCCTCCCCTTATGTTTGCACTGTCCTCAGTGCAACTTATTTACATATTATCATCATGATTTTCAAAAATATTCAAAAAGATGTGGGTATGCACACTAGATGCAGTTGAAAAGCGCCTTCTTGCTCCACCTGAATCACATTCCAATCAATAACATGATTAGCATCAAGTATATACTTCTTGAGAAATGATACATGGAATACATTATGAATAGACATAGATGCATGTAATGCAGGCATATAAGCTACATGCCCAATCCTTTATAGGATTTCAAATGGCCCACAATAATGAGCTGTCAACTTGGAAAAGTTTCCCAATTTCAGGGAACTTTTGTTGGCCTTCACTTTCAGCAATAAATGATCACCTACGCAGAATTCCCTGTGAATTCTTGCCTTATCAGCATAGCTTTTATGCATGTCTTGAGAAGCCTTTAAATTCTACTTTATTTTTGACATCTACTCAGCCATTTCCCTGAGCAACTCTAGCCCAACTATTGCTCTATTTGTTGGGTTGTCCCAACTTACAGGTGTTTTTCACTTTCTTCCATAAAAAGCCTCAAATGGGCTCATCTTTAGAGATGCTTGGCACCCATTGTTGTAAGCAAATTCTACTAAGTGTAGATAGTCTTCCTATTTTGATGGTTTATCCATCACGTACATCCTCAACATATCTCCAATCACTTGGTTCACCCTCTCTATTTACCCATCAGATTTTGGATGATAAGTTGTGCTAAAATTCAGATTTGTTCCAAATCCTTTAAATAAACATTTCCATAACTTTGAGGTAAACTTTGGGTCTCTATCAGACATAATTGTCTTGGATATACCATGCAATCGAGCTACTTCCCTCATATAAATATCAACAACGTTAGTTTCCTTGTGAGTGAGCTTCACTGGAATGAAATGGGCAACTTTAGTAAGCTTGTCCACCACTACCATGATATAATCATGCTGCTTTTTTGTTCTGGGAAGCTTGGTGATGAAATCCATTTTCACTACTTCCCACTTCCACTCAGGAATGTGTAATGGTTGCAACAAACCACCTGGGTGCCTATGCTTAACCTTGACTTTTTGACACTCCCAACATTTGGCAATGTACTCAACAATTTCTTTCTTCATGCTTGGCCAAAAATATTGGCTCTTGATAGTTGTAATAGTTTCCTGATACCCTGGGTGCCCATCATAAGGCACATCATGCATTTCTCTCAGTATCATAATTTTCAATTCCTGAGAATTAGGTACATAAATCATGTTTAGGTACATGAAAATTTCATCAATTCCCAGCTTGTAATCTTCAATTTTCTGCTACAAATTACCTTATTGTAATTTTTCCACTAATTCCATGTAATGCAAATATGATTTTGCAGCCTTTGAGATTCTGCCCTTCAAATCAGATTGACACATGATGATGGTTGTAGCATGCAACTCACGCACTCTTCTGTTGAGTGCATAAACCACCTTTTTCTCTTTCCCTTTGATATGCTTTATATCAAAGTCATACTCACTGAGAAATTTAAACCATCTTCTCTTCCTGACATTTAATGTTGGATGATCAAATACATATTTCAGACCATTATGGTTTGTCTTCAACTCAAACCTTTTTCCCATGAGGTAGTGTCTCCACTTCTTCAAGGCATGCAATATGGCTGCCAACTCCAAATCATGAGTGACATAGTGTCTCTCATGCTCCTTCAACTTCCTTGATTCATAACATACACCATATCCATTTTGACTAAGGACTCCACCAAGTCCTTATTTACATGTTTTTGTACATACAATGAAGTCTTCATTTGGATCTACAATCCTTAGAATTGGAGCACTGGTTAATAATTGCTTCAAGTGCTAGAAGCTCTTTTCACACTCCAATGACCACTGGAACTTCACTCCCTTCTTTTGCAAGGAGGTAATTGGGTGTGCAATATTTGAGAATCCTGCAATAAATCTTCTATAGTAGCCAACGAGACCCATAAAGGATCTGACTTCTATCACATTCATAGACGTTAACCATCCTTTATTGGCCTCAATCTTTTCAGGATCCACTGTGATCCCTTCCTTAGATATGATATGCCCCAAATAATGAATTTGGTCTTGATAAAATGAGCACTTGCTCAATTTGGCATACAACTGATGCTCTCTTAACACTTGTAGTACCATCTTCAACTGTTGCTCATGCTCCTCTTTCGACTTGGAATATATAATGATGTCATCCAAAAAGACAATGACAAACTTATCTAAGTACTCTCTGAAAACACCATTCATTAAACACATGAAGATAGCTAGTGCTTTTGATAACCCAAATGGCACCACTTTGAAATCATAATTCCCATACCTTGTTCTTATAATAGTCTTGTTGATGTCTTCATCTTTAATTCTTACATGATGATAACTTGATCTAAGATCAATCTTTGAGAATATTTTTGCATTCTTCAACTGATGAAAGAGGTCGTTGATCCTTGGCAAATGATACTTATTCTTTATAGTTACTTTGTTCAATTTCCTGAAGTCAATATACTGTCTCAATGTCCAATCCTTCTTCTTAAAAAACCAAAACGGGGCACCCCAAGGTGACACACTTGGGCGTATGTATCCCTTCTTCAAAAGCTCTTCAAGCTGCATTTGCAACTCCTTCAGTTTTGTTGTACTCATCTTGTAAGGAGTCTTGGATACTGGAGCTTCTCCAAGCATCATATTTACAGAGATATCAATATCTCTTTTAGGAGCTAATCCTGCTATTTCTTTAAACACATCCTCAAACTCCTTTAGGACTACATAATATTCAATATTTGACACCTTATCCTTAGGTGTTTCTTCCATATGGGCTACAAATATTTGACAACCCTTTTTGTAAAACTTCTTCAGTTACATTGCTGGCATTTCTCTGACAGCTTGGGAATTCCTTGGACTGTCCTTAGGTTCCCTTCCTCATTCAGAAAAGTAAATGCCTTGTTATGATAGTCTAAGACAACATGGTGTTGGTCCAACCAATCCATCCCAATTAGATAGTCATAGGAACCTAAAGGCAAGATGTTCAAATCTTCCTTGGTTCGCATCACATTCATTCCCACTGGACATGACTTAAACAACTCACTAACTTTTCTCTTAGCTCTGGTAGCTAGCTGCACCAACCAAGATTTCCCATGCTTGCTTCTTGGAAAATGAAATATTTCCACCACATTACGATATATATAACTATGACTAGCTCTTGAATTAATTAAAATTGCAATGGTTTGGTTGTTGATCATACCTTCCACTTCAATCATGTGTGATTGAAATTCTTCTTGCTTGTTGTCCAAGGATGCATAGATCCTTGGTACATTTCTGCCAATGTCATCCATTGTTTCAACTTGTTGTACATTGTGAAAAACTCTCACTTTGTCACTTCTGTGAGGACAATATCTATACAAATGATCTCCTTTACAACCCCAACATTGAATGGGTGGCCTTTTCCCACTTGTCTCAATCACTATGGGCTCTCTAGAAGCTGGTTGTTCCCGATGACTATTTATGAAGAAAGGTGGCTTATTCCCCTTCTTCCTCTGTTCCATATTGAATTTCTTCTTGTTTTCCCAAGCTTTTTGGAAAATTGGCTTTCCTTTTTGTTGATCATATATGGATTTAGCTCACCTTATGGTCTCTTTCAATATCCCAAAATCTTGTCACTGATGAAAGATGGAAGCCCACTCAGATACCTTTAAATCTTAATGGTCTCATCCTTGATGAAGGATACATACTTCAATAATTTCAAAAACCTTCTTTCATACTCATCAATGGTCATACTTCCAAGCTTGAGTTCAAAGAATTCTTTCATTTTATTTTCATAGTATCTCTTAGTCAGTATTTCTTTTCAAAATACTTCTTGAATTCATTCCAAGTAACATTTTTCTCTTTTATGTGTTGTACTTAAACAAGTTGATCCAACCACATGGATTCCTTTCCTTTGAGATGGTAGATAACAATTCTTCCTTCTACACGAGAAGAATAATTATGAAATTGAAAATATTTTCTCATGCCTAGCAGCCATGTCTCAACATATTCATCCTTCTTGTGCTCACCATCAAATGTAGGAGGTTTGATTTTGTTCATTTCTCCTCGTAGTTCATCCACCCTATACCTCTTTTGATTCTTCCTGACAAGGGATGAACTGAAGCTGCTGGGAACTCTCCTATTGGAATGCCTTGGGGAGCGATGGTGATGTCTGCTAGAACTCGTTGATCTTCCTTTCTCATCAGGAGACCTATGACTTCCTGATTTACTTGAGCCATTCTCCTTATCCAATTTATTTTCAATTCTATCTAGGATTTGCATTAAATTCATGTTGAAGTCTTCCTGCTGCTCCTTATCTTTCATAAGCCTTTCATTATCAACCTTGTGACTTTGGACATATTTCTACAAATTTCTAATGATTTCTGCCATATTCAAGTTTTCATCCTTTTCCTCTCCATGTCCATTAGAGTTTGTTCCTTCAATACCAAAATGGACATCCATTCCTATGCTCTCATCTTTCTGACTGTAATCCCCCTGTGTCTCTTCCATCCCTATGCACTCTGTGCTGATCCGGGTTTGATCTAGTTGCTGTTAACTCTGCAAAATGTGCAACCAACAGAACTTTGTCACGTTGACTGACTCAACAATTTCATGAAAAATATGAACCATTTTGGTTCAATAATACATCCGACTTATTTCTTCTGATTTTTTGAGAAATTCACTGTTCAAATCAATATTTTGGGTGAAAAGTTATGTTCTACTATCTAATATATTTCCAATGACTTCTCCCTTGCTCAATTCTGAGTTTTGAGCAAGAAGTTATGAATATTTTAAAACTATCTTGCTTGGAAGGTAATCTCTATACAATTGTTCTTCTTCTTCAGAGTCGACTTGGCTCTTAGACCCATGCTGGATCCTCTCATAAAGTACACATGCCTTCTTTACATCTTTAGGGATAGGTCTGTGCAACTCGAAACCCCCAAAATTCCTTCTTCTAGCCCCCTTTTGTCTTTGAAAACATCAATTCGGGCACTAACCTCCTTTTATTTTGACTGAAGTTGCATAAGACCAAGGGCTATGACCAAGTACTTAGATGATGTGTACTTATCCAGGACTTTGGGACTTCAGGGCTCTAGAACTTTGGGCTTCAGAGGTTCTTACTGCATCATACCTTATTTCTCCCAAACATCGAACTGGTGAATCCTTGCATAGTACCTCTTCAGAGCGTCGGGGTTGTTACACATTATTTTAGTCACCCTAGTGATGTTTCTACAACATGTGTTCAGGCTTCCAAAAGAACCTTTCTTCATGAGAAAAGTGACTAGCTCCCTCTTCAACAAAACTTGTTTTTAGAGGGCCGCTATAGGCCAACCATAAGGTACAGTGCGGAAATGTCTGATCACCGCAGGCTGTCATAAAACTGGCTTGCGACGTTTCCATAGGCTGCACTATAGCCAGGGTGCGACGGCATTGAAATACTGAGAAAAGGTCGAAGTTCACGAAAGTTATAGAAGGGATATTCTAGAATATGAGGTGGCATCCATATGGTTGGGATCCTACTCGCTTCTCTGATATGGTGGGATCATCCTAATCTCTTTAACCATCTCTCTTTCTCCTATATAATGATGGATTTCTCATGGAAAAGGTTAAGCAAGATCAAGCAATGAATCAATGAAGGAATAGGATGAGAATTGTGTGAGGGATTCTATTTCAATTGATGCTTGAGGCCTTCATCTATCCATCAAGTTATTTTGGATCCTCTTCATGGAAGTTTGGAGAAAGTGTGTGTGTTGGAGAAAAGGGCCATCGAAAGGGAACCTTGCAACATCAAGGCAATTTGGTTGTATCTTCCACTTTTACTTAATATGATATAGTGGCATGTTTCTTTTCCATAAAATCATTCTCATTTTATTACATGACTCCTTGATCACATGTATAAGATTTCATTGAATATACTATTATTGCTTTCACTTTGGTTGGTTTGTGTCATTGCAGATCCGATATTACAAGAGAACTGGAGCGGAACGAGGACAACAAAGATATAAGGAAGCGATATTCAAAGGTATGTCACTCATCTCTTGTTTGTTAGTAAACTAAATGATTAAAGCTTAGGGAAATCGTCATGTCCTATCTTGTTTTGTTCTAGATCCAGGTGGATCTAAGGAGATTAGTTTATGTCCGCATTCATCGATTTATCCAATAACAAAATTGGCGTCCATACTAGGGAGCCGACCTATTTGTGGTTTTTTTTCTGTCCATTTGCCTTTAGACTACCTCCTTTCATTTTAATCCATTCTTTGAGTATGTGGGGGATCCATCCAAACTCTCTGGATCTAAAAGTTCATTTAGACTCTTTGTCCTTTTTCCAATTTTTCTTTGTTTATAGAAATAGTCGCACTGTATCCCATATGCATACTGGGACGCCCCTGGATTGCCGCACCCTACTTGTTTACACCAGTGCGGAATCGCACATCCTATCCCATAACTAGCCTGCAGAAACCTCAAATCGCCGCATTGTACCTTATTACTGGGTTGCGACGTTTCCTGTAGAATTTTTTAGATGAGGTCTTTTTTTTCTTTTGATTCCCAGTTTTTCTTTGATCACCTGGGAAGAAATTTTGGTGCCACCATTTGATTTTTTTATGAGTGTAAGAATTGTTGTTGATTGGCTTTAAGGGATTGAAATCCCTTCTTCATCCTTTTACAAGTTTTACTTTCTTGCTTTGCATTTGAAGTAGCGAAATTGCATTAATTTTGGCATTTTTTGGTCTTGAATTCTGAAATTTTTTCCTCCTCATGGCCAGGAGGGGCCAAGAATTGTGTATTGATGTATAGTCTCTTTTGATCATTTCTTGAAAATCTTGATGTTGATGAGTTTAATAAAATTTTGGGACATTGTGCATATGGGAATGATAAACATTTTCTCCTTCTCGTAATATAGCTTTCATCGAAGTGAACTGTTTGCATTCTCATTTCTTTGCATTGTTTAGAGTCGGTCAAAACATCATTTAGTCCATGCCATTTTCCTCTTGAGTAATAGCAGCCTTAAAAATAAAGCGCTTATAAAAATTGATTAGACATTTTTATATTTTCTGGTAGAAAACCTACATTAGATTAGTTGTAGAGCTTTGGGATAGGTGTGAAAGATAACTTTCCAAAGCTGGAAAAAAACATAGTATCTTGTGATAGGAAGAGTTCAAATCCAATTGCTACATTTTGTCCTAGGAAGCCCTTCTAACACAAGGGCCAATCACGAGGTCGCATTAGGACTAGCAGAGTTACTCACCCTACTTTGTTGGTCTTGGTGTAGAAATTGCACATATCATGGGGGTCGCTTGAAGGTATGCCCACAATGATGAGTGGAAGCTTTTCAAGTTGATTTCGGGCTAGATACCTTGCCTTTGCATGTGGATCAAAATGTCGACTGTTCCCTTGGGAATCACTATAGTCATTGGTAACCTTAGTGGCCTATCTCTCCAGGGTCTTTACATGAGGTGACTGTGGAGGGGCAAGTCTCCATGGTACCTGGAATTAACATTGGCCAAAATCACTCGAGCTCCTTGGAGGGTATACCCACGTTTATGTGTGGGAGCTTGCACCAAGGTGTAAGTCCGTTAAGCAGGTCATCAACATAACTTTTCCACCCACTCTATCTCAACCCCTTCTTACATTGTTCCCGCGATGTTGGATTTCATCACCAATTAATGCGTTCATTATAAGAAGTTTTTGTTTGCTTGTTTGCTTACTAGATTTTTAGCGTGTGTTGTTTGTTTTCCCTAGTGGACTCTAGGTTGGATCTTTATTTAATGGCATCAGTTCCTGGAATGATCAATGAGGGAACCCCTTTTCCAGAGGAACCTTTTGTGTTTCCTTCTTACATAAACATTGGACCTCCTCACATCGCTACTTTGAGCTTTCTAGGTCTCAAAATTGGATTACCTGTATGGCTGTTTTCCACTAAGGTAATCCTGAATGCATCTAGTGATTCAGTTGTAAACACTTCACCCCAAGAGCATCAACCTCATGTTGATCCTTCACTGTCTTCACCAGTAAGATCTTCTTCACCTTCTTCACTTGCAAGGTCTTCTTCCATTTCATCTTCTTCGCCAAGTGAAAGATCTCAAGCTAGTAACCCGGTGGATAAAAAGAAGAAGAAAAGGAAGATTAAGAAGAAGAAAAATAAGCAAGGGTCCAAACTTCCAACCGCTGATGACATGTTGGAAAGAAACCAATTACTGTTAATCATGCTAGGAGTGTTAATGATGTCAAGATCACCCAAACAACCCGTAAGCCCAAGTACCCTTGCAGGCTTTGTAAGGATAACCATCTTCTTAAGGATTGCCCTAGTTTATCCAAGGTTGTAGAAACATGGTCTACACACCCTCGCCAACCCATGTTGTCAGCCTCTAAACAACATGCTAATGACCTCCCGTCAACTAGTCATGATACAGTTGGGAAGAAGAAAAGTAGAGTCAAGTTCTCGTGTGTGTTATGCAAAGGGAGTCATCTCACTCACCTTTTCCCTCGTATGGATGAAGCATCGAAATTACTAGAAGACATGACTGTTTCACAACCTCAACTTCCAGCTGCTTATCGCAAGCTAACTCTTGACCCACCTGTAGTTGATGGAATGATCAATTTGGTCCGTTCGTCGATCATTTCGGTTGATCTTTTAGTCAATATGGTCACTTCCTTAGTTGATCCTATTGACAAAGTGTTCGATCCGATCCCATATTTGGTCGATCCCACTCTCCCATTAGAGAGTGAAATCCAAGTGGTCGATCCATTTCCACATGTCGACCCCATTCTCCCCTTGGAGAATGACACCCAAGTGGTCAATTTGATGTCATTATCAGTCGATCCTGCTCTCCCGCTAGAGAGTAAACCCGATGTTTCCCAAGTTTTTCTCATTGATACATAATCTACCGTGCTGGGGGGAATTCGTCCTTCTCCCGTGGAACACCCTCCAAGTAATGAGGCCATCCTTTTCGATTGGGGTGTGCTAACTGGACCTCGTCTTCCCTCTCACATTCCTTTCAAGATTACCATACAGGTTTGTGGCTAGGACGTTCCCCAGATGCTGATAGACAAAGGTTCGTCCGTTAGTATTTTGTCCTCTCTCTCTTGGCAAGATTTGGGTTATCCTCATCTTGTGCCAGTTACATAGACTATGTTATATTTTAACAGAAGAACTAGTCACCCTTTAGGGGTCCTTCCTCAGTTTCCCATAACTTTGGGAGGGAAAACTGTCGGTATTAATGTCATGGTAGTCCAAGACCCCTTGGATTTTGATTTACTCCTTGGGTGAGATTATGTATATACCATGAAATCTATCGTGTCCACTCTTTTTTGTGTGATATCTTTCCCGCATGATGGTAGAGTTGTGACTATTTATCAACTTTCATTTGTTGTTCCTGAATCAATGATTTCTCTAAATGGTTCGTATATGTAGTCGGTGTCACCCTTGCCACATGTCAATTATATGGTGTTGTCTCCCATGTATTCAACTGTCGATGAAGATGAACCTCTCACTCTAAGCTCAGTCTCTTATGACCTAGATCCAATATTTGACATGGTGATCTCTTCAATAGGGATTTTTGAACTTGATCTCCTTACCCCTTTCACGACCCTCGACATGTGTTCCTTCCAGAGTGTGTTTCTTCTGTCAACTGAAGATATCTTGGAAGCCATGACTGATTTTTGTCCCTTGACATGGTGTCAGAGCATTGTCCTTTTGGAAACCATGATCAAGAAGAGTTTGAGCATGATTTTCTGATTTCAAGCTCATTAAAAAATGAAACCAGCTATGAGGATATTTTTTTGCGTCTCTGTGGTGACCTCGTTAAAAAATGAAACAGAGGTTACAAGCATAGTTCTTGTTTTCTGTTTCAATCTTGTTAAAAAATTAAATAGATTTCCCCCCGCTTTGTTTGAGTCAAGTCTTTCATCTAGTATTTGAAGCTTCATTTCATCTTCATTTGTTGTTAGATGAGACAAAGCTTGGGGGGAAATTCTTCCAACCTCTGGACTTCATGCTAAAGTTGAGCCTTTAGCTTCTTAAGCTGGGGGCGAAGTACCAACCATGTGTTGGGAAGTAGCAAGGATATTTTCTCTGGTTCAATCTTGTGTAAAAATGAAACCACCTAACTCAAGCATAGTTTTCTATGGTTCAAGCTTGTGTAAAAATGAAACCAGGTCCAAGAATAGTTTTGTTTAGTTTTAAGCTTGTGAAAAAATAAAATCTATTCCAATCATATATATTTTTTTAAGCTTATGTAAAAATGAAAACAACCCCGAGCTTGGTCTTTGTCTCGTAAATCATTGAGAATGTAACTAAGTATACTTTTGTCATCTTTTCGTACTCGTCAAGGTAACACGAAAAAAAAAAATTAAGGAGTATCCTTTAAGCTCTTTTCACGCTTCATAAAAACGAAAAGATTGTCGAGCGACCTTGTTCTTTTCACACTCGTAAAAGTATTTGAAGAAAACGTTTGATGGGCGGTAGTTTATCACTTTTTTGGTCTCATCAAACTAATTTACAAAAAAGGAACTGAGAGAGTTCTCTTTAAGTGTTTTTCAGACTCTCTAAATATGAAAAACCCTCAAGTTTTCTCTCTTTGGACTCGTTAAATAAACATCGAAAGACCTATATGGAACCAAACCACTCCTTATTAGGGTTCGTTAATCATACTCCGAGGGACTCGTCTGAAGGATGAGATTACATCAACAAGCATATGTTATCCTCCTCAAGCTTGCGTAAAAACAAAGAGGTACTCACCAGAAATGGTGGGGGAAAATTTGTAAAAGAAATATGTCTCTATATTTGTGTTAGTGCCAGTAATAGTCTCTCTTGAACATGGTATCCCCTTCGTCATTGAATACAGGTTGGGAAATCCATTTGTCTCTTGTTTGAACTTCCGCAAGTTCATATCTTGGGTCGACTTTGAGTCAATTCTGCCAAGACCATTTTCATGTCGTTTATATGTTCAAGAGAATTCCAACCTTGAACAAGCCTTCTATCGAGTCGGTCATCTGCAATTATCAATTCTTACCATGTCGATCTTCCCTATGTCAGTTTCAAATCATATTCATACTTTGATCTACCTCAAATCTGTTACTTGTTTCATGTCATTGATGGGGGATACATCAAGGCCCTCCTGTGACAAGTATTTTCTTGTCAAATTCAGCCCATTATCCAGGAATAAGACTTAGAAATCAATTAGTACCTTAGAACCTTCATGCCTCAATGGAAGGTTTCTTCGCTTTCGACAGTGGGTTCACATCATTGACCCCTGATTGAGAGATTCTATTGAGTTCTCGAATTCAGTTCATTTATTTGCATTAGTTGGATTGTACTAAGGTACCTTGGGAGTCATTTACAACAATGGTGATTTACCTCGCACTTGTTAACGATTTTCATCAATGGCTGGTAATCAAGTGGTTTCTACAATGTTCAACTTCAACACCTGTAATCGCATGGTTAGATTTGTACTTACGGACAATGGGATTGAAGACCTTGGATCTCATTGTTTCGATCCAGGTTGCAATGGAGTATTTATGATTTGTATTGACACATAGATCCACTTTGTATGTCTCGTGGCTATGTCTGAATATGAGTTTTCTATGAGCATAGATACACAATGTATTTCTGGTGGCTATGTAGAATCTTGATGACATGGATCCATAGTGTATGATTAGTGTCCATGACTGACATTTATGATTTAAATCACTTGTCGTCTGAGCATGGGAATTCCTACCTCAGAGATGGTATAATATTGGGTAGAGGTTTGGTAGGTTTTTGATTGGTGCGCTCCTTGTTTCCGACACACACACATATTCTACAAAGTATTTTGGCTGTCACGAGTTCCATCCTCATACTTTGGGGGGAATTCTGTTACACATTATTTTAGTCACCCTGGTGATGTTTCTACAACATGTGTTTAAGCTTCCAAAAGAAACTTTCTTCATGAGAAAAGTGACTAGCTCCCTCTTCAACAAAACTTGTTTTTAGAAGGCCACTGTAGGCTAGCCATAAGATATAGTGCGAAAATTCCTGATCGTCGCAAGCTGTCATGAAACTGGCTTGCGACATTTCTGTAGGATGCACTATAGCTAGGGTGCAGCGACGTTGAAAGAATGAGAAAAGGTCGAAGTTCACGAAATTTCTAGAAGGAATCTTTTAGAATATGAGGTGGCATCCATATGGTTGGGATCATACTTTCTTCTCTGATTTGGTGGGATCATCGTAATCTCTTTAACCATCTCTCTTTCTCCTATATAATGATGGATTTCTCATGGAAAAGGTTAAGCAAGATAAAGCAAGGAATTAATGAAGGAATAGGCTGAGAATTGTGTAAGGGATTATATTTCAATTGATGCTTGAGGCCTTCATCTGTCCATCAAGTTATTGTGGATCCTCTTCATGCAAGTTTGGAGAAAGTGTGTGTGTTGGAGAAAAGGGCCACCAAAAGGGAACCTTGCAACATCAAGGCGGTTTGGTTGTATCTTCCACTTTTACTTAATATGATACAATGGCATGTTTCTTTCCCATAAAATCATTCTCATTTTATTGCATGACTCCTTGATCACATGTATAAGCTTTCATTGAATATACTATTATTTCTTTCACTTTGGTTGGTTTGTGTCATTGTAGATCTGATATCACAAGAGGACCAGAGCAGAGCGAGGACAAAAAAGATATACGGAAGTGATATTCAAAGGTATGTCACCCATCTCTTGTTTGTTAGTAAAATCAATGATTAAAACTTAGGGAAAGCGTCATGTCCTGTCTTTTTTTGTTCTAGATCTAGGTGGATCTAGGGAGATCAGTTTATGTCTGCATTCACCAATTTATCCAATAATAGGGGCTCCGCTACTTTGGAGCTTCAGGACTTCGAAACTTCAGGATTTAGAGGTTATTACTGCATCATACCTTATTTCTCCTGAATTTCAAACTAGTGAATTCTTGCACAGTACCTCTTCAGAGCTTCGGGGCTCTGCTACTTCGGAGCTTCGGGACTTCAAAACTTCAGGCTTTAGAACTTTGAGACTTTGTAACTTCGAGACTTTGGAACTTCAGGACATTAGAAGTTCAGGCTTCGAAGGTTTCTTCCACAAAATATTTCAAAACTCTCGAATGCCGAACTTTCGAATAGGTCCACGTCACTCTATGTGATGTCATCATGCCACGTCATTCTGGCATTCGAGGACTTCGGCACTTCAGGCTTTAAATATTCTACTCCCATAAACTTCATAACTCCTGAATGTCGAACTTTCAAACAATTGTTTCCTGGAGCTTCGGGCCTTCGGGGCTTTGGGACTTTGAAACTTTCTACGCCAAAGCACATCATAATACCCGAATGCCAAACTTAAGAACATGATAATCTGTAGACACGTGTCACCGATTAAGGGACGATCTAGATTGGTTCTGGACTTCAGAACTTCGGGGAACTCTTCATTCCGTGCAACCACAACAGGAGTGTCCAATCTGCTGAACCACTCGGGGAATCCAACGGTCTGCCTTCTCTCAAATGATATATGATGTAGAACCACTCAGGGACTTCAGGGCTCTAGGAGACTTGTCCACACTACACCACAAATCTTCCGAACGCTGAATATTTGATAATCTTGTAGCCACGCATTCCATACCATGGATGGTCCTGATTTACTATAGAGTTTGGGACTTCGAGAGATTTCCCTCCTGGAAGCTTAAGGACTTGCTTTTCGTGGAGTTCCAAACCTCCGAACTATTGTGAGATCTATGACTCACATTCGATCGTGTGCATATTTGAAGGCTGGGATCTGATCTTCACTGTTGGCCCTTGACCAAGTTTTGAAGAATACTTGGTCATATTTGACAAATTTTGGGACTTTGACAGCTTGCCAAAGATGGAGCGCAACGCGAAGTGGAAATTAGGGAAACTAGACCTATTTTTGGGTCCCTTTAGGGTTTTGGGTTAATGTAACAGAAAAGGGATGTCGGCCTGCGGGTTCATCCACACTTAGGCCCATTTTTGTAATCTATAAATAGATACTTAGGCAATGTACAAAGAGAGTAGTACATCTATGTGATGTATAGTTGATGGCTTAGTGCCAGGAACTCGATCTGTGTGATCGGATGTATCTTGTAAATGCTCTATGCATGATTGTAAGAAGCTCAAAAGTTGTTTTGTGCTGAAGTGCAAGGAAGAAGGATCTAGCAAGTTGCGTAGATCTTCTGTCTTATGCGAAGCAAGGATTGTTGAAGCTCTGTGCTATAACTGCTTGGCTAAGATAATAAAGAAGAAGATCTCATGGACGTAGCCCCATGGTGGGGGTGAACCATGGTAACTTTGTGTATTGTGCTCTGTGCTTCGACCTAATGTGTTTATCTCCTTCTTGGCTAAGTGCTTGATGTGATTAGATAGATTCATTTATGATTTGTGCTTCTGAGATAGGAATGAATGTTAGATATGATATGTAAGATGCTTAGTGCTTGATCTGCGGGACCCGATCTATCTTGTTGTGGCTAAGTGATAAATTATTTTAGATCTAAGTACTCACTGTGATACTCTGTCTTATCTGTGAAGTGCTGTAAGGATTGAATATTGATGGATAAACTATGCTTGATGATTACTAAGTGCTATAATTAGAGACCTGTATCCTAGATAAGGTTGCATACATCTGAGTCCTGCAACTACCCCTGCCTCTACCTCGGGTGAGACTTCATCTTCTTCGTAGGTGTTGCCGAAAGGGCCAATAGTTAGGGTTTTGTTGGTGTGCTCTTGAGCATTGAACCCTAGATCTGCCCCTATGCCAAAAAATGGTTCCGTTGCCGGGACCTGAAGCTGTGATTACTGGGAACTAAAGAAGAAAAAGATTTGTGTGAAATAAGCTCTATGCATAGATCTGTTTCCCTAGTGCACAGTATTCTACTTGACCTGAGAAGCTTTGTGCAGAGAAAGAAAGGTCAGATCTGAAGGAAAGGGGTCAAATCTGCAAGAAAAGAGGATACTGAAGAAAAGAAGTGAGATCTGAACACTTTGTGCCCTAAGAAAGGTAAAAGTAGAAATTTCTACAAAAAAGAGGTAAGATCTGTAAGCTCTATCCTCTAGTAAAGGTAAGAATAGTTCAAGTTTTAGATCTGAAAGCTTTGTGCCCCATGGAAGAAAATAAGTGAAATTTAATATCTAATGTATGGATTTAGGTATGATTGATAAATTTTTTCTCAGCTTAAAAACTAGAGCATTGTTAGATAAAAGAAAGTTTGATATGAATAGATCTGTTAAGAATAGTGAAATATATGTTATACCTATGCATAGAAAGAGTTTTTGGACTACCAATGGATGCAGGACCCTAGAAAGAAATTTTTGTAGGCTAGACCTTATGATCCTAGCACACAGTACAAAACGAGTTGGGGATCATTGAAGAGAAAGAGAGGATTAACTCTTTGCTACAATTGTAGAAGACCAGGACATCTTGCTAAGGAATGACCTGGGAGAAACCCTAGTTGCCTCTATTGTAAAGCTATGGACCATGAAGTATTGGATTGCCCTAGAATGATTGCTAGACTTGAAAAGCTGAATATGGAACAATCAAACTCTAAAGGAGATCAGGAGACTAAAATTATAGAAGAACCCCCGAAAGAATCAAAGATCATGTTACTGAAAATAAAAGAAACCCTAGATGACCATAAGGATGTCAGTTTGTCAGAGATCTTCAAAGAAAAGGAGGAAATCAAAGTAAGAATAGGAGACTTCGACATTGACTATGCTCTGGATGAGGGAACACCAATGAACATTATGACAGAAAGCACTTGGGAAACCTTAGGAAGGCCTGCTCTGGTCCCTTCACTAGGAACCATCGGATTGTTTAAAGGAAAAATGGTAACCCTATGTGGAAAAATTACCTAGATAGCTATGAGTACCCATAGAACTTCAACAGAGGAAGAATTCGAAGTTATTAAATTTATTGAGGACCATGCTCCATTTCCAGCTTTGTTAGGCAAGATCTGGATTGAAAAAGACCAGATCCGGAGAAAAGAAAAGGATGCTCTAGAACAGAAGGATCTCCTACTTGATGAAAGAACAAGAGGACAGACCTAAGCCATTGAACACTAGGGAATTGGGTATCAAATTTATAAGAGCATTAGAGGAACTGCAGAAGACTGAAATACCTAATCCATATGATGAAGGAGTATTATCCTTGGATTTGAAGAAAGAACCTAAGCAGTGCGAAGTGACTATGTCAAGAGAAGATAAGAATCAGAATGGAAAAAGGATGACCGAGACGAAGCTTACTAGGAAAAAGGCTAGGAAGCTAAGTAAGAAGAGGGCCAAAATTGAAAAATTACAGAAGACCCCAGAGGAAACTTCGCAGAAGAAAAAATCACAGGAATCAAGCTTCACCAAGATATCAGAACAATGACCTATGGCACTTCGCCACGACACAAAAATATAGCCGTTGGAAGCCAATATAACCATTCGACTTCCACTCCGAATGGGTCAAAATGCCTTTATGGCTCACCACTAGACCGTTAGACTGTGCCATATGGACAGAACATTAGTTAATGTAGCCTCTTACCTGTTGCAAGCCGACTGTTGCTAAGTTTCACTACTTAGTTCGTCGCACCATGCATCGAAAATACTTTTGCTAAATGAGAATTTGAGCCAGAAACTTGAGATTACTTCACCCTGCAATCATTGCCTTGTTCCCATACTATTCATTGTAGTCTCTAAATTAATTTTCACACCTGATCTAGTTGGCCCAAGCTTGTATGTCGGACGAGCTCAACGTTGTTGGGAAAGTAGTTGAAGAAGTTTTGATTGACTTAATGACTAAGAGAGTCATGTTAGAAAGAAGGATGTATGTAGGTGTGCAAGCATCATCAACAGGAGGAGTCCAAGCTTCTCCCTCCACTGCTCACGGAGAAGGACCTTCCAGAACCACGAACGAGACAAGAACAAAGAGCAGATACGATATTGTAAATGCCAAGCTGAACCCATGCATTCTACCAGTTTACATACCACCTTTTAGCGGAAAGATTAACCGTGACAGTGTACCCAGAGACTTTGAGTACAACTTGATCACCGTGTATCTTCCGAAAGGGGTGGGCGCAATACGTGCTGATCAGGATAAGCTCGCAACACTGAAATTTAGTGTTTTTAACCTTGGAGATCGCAAAATCTATAGCATGTTAGCTCGGCATAAGTACTTAACCAAGACCACAGGAAGAAATCCTAAGATTGTCCCGCAGTCCTGGACCTAGAACCTCGCGCAGTCCACATTTCTCAGCATAATGAAGATCCCTCACTTCGACAGACACCAGGAAGTCAACGCATGTGTTAAGTTGCTGCTGTCTTGCTACCACGATGGATACTTATGGTTTGATCGCCACATCACTGTGGATCTGAATTTGATCAATCAGATCACAGGACTTAGCATGCAAGGCCCTGACCCACAAGACTTTTACCTAGGACAAGACCTTAGACCAAGCACTAGCATAGCGGATAAAATAAACTTGTGGTGATGTAGAGACGGGTACACGAGGCTACAAGGTAGCCTCTATCCAGAGTGGTGCAGTGCACCTTGCCTATCAGTTGATCGCGGGAAAGTTAGTTCTCAAGAACATACCAACACAGGTGACTAGATTCGTAGTTGGCCTTGCAGGGAAGTGCACCGAGGGACTACAGATGAATTGGGCATAGTATCTTGTAAGCCAGTTAGAGCTGGATTGTAGAGGAGTGCAAGACCAAGGGTATGAGTTTCACTTTAGTTAGTTTCTCATACTCATCACTTTCATCGCTTGGGAACTACCATAGGGAGCCAATTTTTTGGAGATCGAACCTTTTGAACCACTAGCCGTGAAGTTTTGTACACTGTGGTACTCCAGCGACATGAAAAAGAAATGGCAGTCCAATGCTGTCTTCCACACCTATTTCAATCAACTGAAGAATGCAATTCAGTCTACACTGCGAATCACCTGAAACGTACTTCATAGGTTTAGACCTTTGATGAAATTCAGTGCAAACTGCCACTTCACCTATATTATAGTGCGCGGTGATGAGCACAAACAACAACTCCAATCCTACTACAAGTTGACAGAAGATGACTTGGAGGAGATTACCAAGGAATGGTCGGTAGACCTCCTTGTTGCAACAGACCCTACAGACATGTCCGACGTGGAAATCCATGAAGCTATGCCAGATACACCTGGACCAAGCAAGACTAAGAAGGATGATGAAGTTGAAGATGTCCCTAGCACGTCCACGAAGACGACTTCGATCTCACCTGTGCAGGAGGTGATGGTGACGAACTAGGTAGCACAAAAGTTGAGCAAAATAGAGGTGAGGTTACTCTGCCTAGAGAGGAGGAGGATCCCTCCATGAAAAGAAAGATTACACCACCAAAGACCTCCTCCCGAAAGAAATCTAGGGCCACCTGGACCACGCTTAAAACTAACCTTACCCCGGATGACTTCGACTTCTTAATTGTTGTGCTGAATGATGTTTCACTAGAGCTCACAAAAAATAAAGAAGAAAAGTAGGAGGAGATATTCAACCGAATCGAGGGTGAACTCCAAGAAGTGCAACAGGCACTCCAGTCCAGCCGAGTAGTTTCTACAGCGCCCTTGATAAGTGGAACATCAGGAACAGGTGATGATCCCACTCAATTACACCAGATCACGGATCAAGTCGAATCTCGCCATCGATGAGCTCAAGAAGACACAACACAAGCCACCCAGGCTTTGATGCAAGCACAAAACGCACTATGCCTCACCTCCTAATGTGTGATTGATATAATGACTCAGATCTGTCCTTGTCCAAATCCAACAGTCAAACACTTCTCCTAGTGATCTACGACATAGATCCACTTTGAAACTTTGGAGCTTTGGGGATTTTACCTCCTTTTCATCAAATACTTAATAGTCATCGAAGGAAAAAAGTACGAAGGAATTGAGTGGTTAACAACCGTGCTAATTCTCTAGATCCAACAACTATGAGGGAACTGTCTTCTCCTGAATAGATCCAACGACCCAAATTTAACTTTGTGGTCCCAAAATCACGGTTACTATGGTTTCATTTCTCTGCTGGATTTCTTGAACTATTACACCTTCTGAGCTTTCAGACATAGTTAAGTTTTTCTCTCAACGCCCTCTTGGCACTCATGGACATTCTAAAAATCCAATTTTTTCCATCTCGACAACAATTCTCTTTGAAACTTTTTCTTCCATTTCCACTTACATGGCCCATCTAGGATCAATGTTGAAAACTGGGGTTTTGATTCCATATTGTAACATCCCTATCCACCCAGGTTGGGCCATGCTACTCCATAAAACACTCTTTCTAAGTTATGAAACCAAATTTGTAGCACACCTCGGGCCTCCCAGGCTGGGAATTGCCACATTGAGAACTTTTCATGTTTCTAATATACAAAAATGTACATACCCAACCATAGTCTCACTAGACTATGACACATAGAAAATATTGAGGAAATTCATACATATAAAACTTAACAGACAATTAAATTCTTCTAATACACAGATTAATATGTAAATAACAGTAAGCCTATACATACAACATATACAGGAAAAACTCATAGATATAAGACATGTACAAATACACAACATGAAAATGAACACATAATTGTTACTTATATTTTTATGGAAGACCACCAACTATGTGTAGACCTTCCACGAACCTCCCAGCCTTAGACCACACTGCTCATCACTCTCAATAGTGGGTCACCACCAAGCTGGGACTAAACTCCACCCGGGTAAAGGGATTCCTAGGCTATGATGAGACAAATGGAAGTTGTACAATCAATAGGAAGGATTTCTTCCCAGGATCCAACTCACACTAGCACAATACAACCTCTCATCCCCCACAAGCCTGTCCCACCCCAGGAAGTCTACCCCTTCTCTGCTCAACAGTCCTTTGGCTGCCCCACTTCCCTTCCAGGACTTCAACAATAGGCTAGACATGAATTCTCAGATCACTATAGCTGCAGTTGGGATCCCTCCAGGAAAATCACTTCCCCAACAACCACTCTCACCTGGAGAGATTTTATTATAGGCTTGACAACCTGATTCTTCAGTCCATGGGCCTGACAACCTGCCTCTTCAAACCACAGGTTTGACAACCTACTTCTTTAGTCCAAATATTTAGTCAATCGAGTAAGGTGATGGAAGAAACAAATATAGGGTATAGAACATATGATGTCAACAACAACAAACCATTAAGGCATGGTACAATCTCAAGAAAAGTATAGGTGCACTGTGCTTCACAGGAAAATTAAAGGATAGCTCAAGGTTCCTTCTAGTTCCAGAGGTGTGTGCAATTTGCAGGGGTCGACGATGGAGGGTATGGCTCCATGTGTGAGTCCGTGAGTGAATGGGGAAAGGATGGAAAAACAAATTATTTTCTCCCACTTATATTTTCACGTGCTATGATTGACACATGGATCTCTTGGATATTGTTTCTCTCCATTTGGGATTCATTCCCTCTTCCATGAGACTTAGGATAAAGCAATTATCCTCACCATAGTATTTAGGAAATAATAATATAATATTACTCTTTGAGATAAGCCCTCTAGCTTAGCCCCTTTTCCAGGCTCTTATCCCTCCCTTTCCCTTCCTAGTGGAGCTTAGTCCCCCATACTCTTTTATCATGGTCTATCTACACACAACGATGAATTATATTAATGATATGGGTGTTTACATATACAAAAAATAGGCTCACTGGCCTTAGCATTTAGGCTTTCTAACCTGATCATCACGTAAGCCTCCTAGCTTATAGTCTCTTGGCTCACCGGCCTACAAAACATGTTTACAATTCAACTGGGGCTCGACCTTGGGGTATTACAAGAAAGGACCATTTTCCCTTACCCTTTATTGACAATGTCTTGGATGTCTTAGCCGAGAATGAATAGTTTTCATTCCTCGATGGATTTAGTGGATACAACTAAATTCAGATCATTCCTGAAGATCAGGACAAAACCACATTTACTTGTCCCTGGGGTACATTTGCCTACAAAGTATTACCATTCAGCCTATGTAATTCCCTAACCACTTTCCAAAGATAAATACTCAGCATCTTTTCAGAACTCATTCGTGATAAAGTTGAGATCTACATGGATGAATTTACCCCTTATGGAAAGTCTTTTGAT
This sequence comes from Picea mariana, assembly GCA_032191745.1. Lineage (NCBI taxonomy): Eukaryota > Viridiplantae > Streptophyta > Pinopsida > Pinales > Pinaceae > Picea > Picea mariana. The sequence goes on along the minus strand of JASDQU010100741.1, from coordinate 490,902 downwards.
CAGGCCTTAGACAATCTAGATAAGGTTCTCCAAAGATGTAGAGAAATGAACTAGTCCCTTAGCAATGAAAAATGTAATATGATGATGAATAAAGGGATTGTGTTAGGACACAATCTATCCTCTAAGGGGATTGAATAAGATAAAAACAAATCAAAATCACCACCATACTTCCTACACCTCTGAAACCAAAGGATATCAAAATTTTTCTTGGACATGCGGGATATTATAGGAGATTCAACAAGGATTTCAGTAAGATAGCTTCTCCCCTATTTACACTACTATCCAGGGATGTATATTATTGTTGGACTCTAAACTTCCAACAAGATTTTGAAACCATAAAACAAAAACTCTCAATTGCTCCTGTATTACAAGGTCCCAATTGGGATATTCCATTTTATATTCACACTGGTGCATCAAAAAAATATAGGAGCAGTTTTAGGAAAATAAGAAGATAACAAGACTTATGCCATATATTTCACAAGTAAGAATTTGGCTGGTGCAAAAATAAACTACATTGTCACAGAAAAGGAACTATTAGTATTAGTTCATGCTCTAAATAAATTCAGACATTATGTTACAGGGTATGAAGTTTTTGTACATATAAATCATGCTTCCGTTAGATACTTGATGAAAAAACCTGACATAAATGGTAGAATTATTAGATGGTTTTTGTTATTACAACAATTTGATCTAACTATTCTTGATAATCTTGGAAAGAATAATGTAGTTGCATATTTTTTGTTCAGGCTAACCATTCCTACTAAAGATACATGATTTATGATCAATTTTCATGTGAGCACCTCTTTTCCATATCAACACAAACCCCCTGGTTTGCTGACATAGCAAATTATCTGACAACATGGAAGTTCCCCCAACATTTCTCCTACAGATAAAGATGCAAGAATGTCCAGAAAAGCTCAGCCTATACTTGGGTAGCTGGTTATCTATTCAAACTTTACCTAGACCAAGTCTTGAGGAGATGCATAAGAGAAGAAGAGGTACATGATATCCTCCATGCTTGTCATGATGAACCATATGGAGGACATTATGTAGCAAAGAGGATAACTTATAAGATCTTACGAGTTGGATACTACTAGTCAAATCTACATAGATATTCTTATCAATACACTTCACATTGTGATGAATGTCAAAGAATGGGGAAACCTACAAAGAGGAATGCGATTCCTTTGTAGGCTCAGGTATCATTGGAACCATTTGACAAGTGGGACATGGAATTTATAGGCCCGATTGATCCTCCATCAGGGAAAAATATACACATATTGGTATGCACTGATTATCTGACCAAATGGGATGAAGTAAAAGCTATGAAGGATGCAATATAACAAAATGTAGCTGCATTCCTCCAATAATACATATTCTCAAGGTTTGGTTATCCAAGAGAGATAGTCACATACCAAGGACCTCAGTTTGCATCCATACTTATTGAAGAAATCATGAAGGACACACATCTATCATAGAAAATCAACACCCTACCATCCACAAGAAAATAGGCAAGCCGAAGTCACCAACCGAGAGATGGAGAAAATCCTCACGAAAATAGTGAGCATGAACAAGAAAAATTGGTCAAAGAAAATCATAGAAGCATCATGGGCATACAAAATCAAATGGAAGAATACTACTAGGCTCTCACCCTTTGAGTTAGTTTAGGGTAAGAAATTCATGCTCCCTATTGAATTTGAATACCATACATTAAGGAAAATAACTGACTTAGAAATGGATTTACCATCAACAAAAAAAGAAATATTGAGTCAAGTAAATGCCTTAGATGACTACAAAATGCAAGCACTCTTCAACACTGAATTAGTGCAACAACAAAGAAAAGATTGACATGACAATAAAATTAATCATAACAAGTTCAAATAAAGGGATTATGCCCTCATATATGATTCAAGATTCAAATACTTCAAAGGGAAACTAATGACCATATGGTTAGGGCATTACACCATTGAAAAATGCTATGATAATGGTTCCGTAGAAATCAAAACCATTGATTAAGAAATAATTCCCTTGCTAGTAAATGGATTCAGGCTAAAAGTTTACAACAAGCCAATGACAAGGGAAGAATTCAAAGAAACAGTAAAGAAAAAAAATATGGATGCGATTGAGAGCATAAGTGCTCTAAATTTCTATGGGGAAAAATCCTCCTAATCCGGGTCTAGTGACTAGGAAGAGCCATGACACCTTAAAACATAGAAATGATTCTATTCTACCCAAATCCAACAAGAGATAATGATAATTAAGGGAAGGGAGAGAGGATCAAAGTATGTACCTTAAGTCCTTCCGTATACAGTAGATCCCTTCCCATTGTTGTTAGTTCTTGGATTGCAGGCCTCATTCCAATGTTGGCTTAAAACAACTTTAAAGAACACAATATAACAACATATGCATAGCTACCAATATCATATAAAGGTATATATATTCATGTAAACCATTTATAAATATAAACATAAAGACATATAGATATGGGACAAGAAGATTCTCTTTTATTGATAACAATATGGAAAGTTACAACCTCAATCTTGCCGACGCCGCTCCACAAACCTCGCCTGGATTCCTCTATTTTGACTCCAAGTGCAACATTACCAATGTGATATCCTCACAACCAACATTCCAATATGGGGAAAAATGATGGATTGTATAAGGAGGATGAATGGTTAGGAATGCCAAGGATGAAAAAATTAGAACATGATGCAAAAGGCTTGGAATGCAAAGGAGAAATTTTGGGAGAGTTCACTTGCCTCTTCTTTCATATATCCAAATGACCCCCCTAGGGACCTTTTATATAGAAAAAATGATGGTTATTTTGTTGTCATAAGGGCTACAATAGGTAATATGGTTTTGCAACCCGACATATCCTGTAAACTCCGCTCGAAAGAACATTTTTTAATTTTATTTTTTGCAACTTTTTAGAGTATACACAGGCTGCCAGGTATGCAACTAGCATATGTATGCATGGTTCATATGTATCATGACACGTAAACCATACAAAAATGTGTTTTTTAAGAGGAACCTCAATAAAAATGGTCGACAAATGTGTAAATGAGTAGGCTAATGCCATAAATTCATTGTAGTGGAATTTTGAGCTATAACAGATGCCCCCTAATGTGTGAGGCCAGAAGAACAACTGATGGATGAAATACATTACAACATATTTAATAAAGTGGGAAGGAACCGAGTTGAGTGAGCCCAGGCGAGTATTCATGAGTGTGTTGTTAGCATTATAAGTCACACCTATATTGGTATAGGTGTAAGCCTAATACCCATCAATTTTTTTGTAGGTTTATAAAAAGGTAAGGTTTTGTAATCTCAAGTGTCACGAATAGATGAGAAACTCAATTCAAGATATCAACACAAAATCTCCACACAATATACTCTAGTAAGCAAGGCTTGAACAATATTAGATTAGTTTTTGAGTATCAATGAAAATATGGAAGACTGAAGGAGAATAATGAAATATACGAACCAAGTTACATCAGACACTTTGGAACACACACAGTGAAATTCTTACTAACAAGGAACCTCCTGGTCAACAAGAAAACATGCTTTGACAATACTTGCATTAACAAATTTACAGTAAATCAATCCTTGCATATAATGAACATAAGTGCTAAAGATAAATCCTTCATCACTAGATAATACCAAATAAATATAAGAATAATAGCATGAAAGAGTAGAAAAGGATATGTTATTCAATTACTCAAGAGTCTTAAGTTTGTACATACATAGTGTGGGAACTTTTTATAGTCTCCAACCAAAAGATAAAGCTTCACATCCAACCATTCCAACCCTCTTTTGGAGTCATATCACCCATTAAAAAGAAAATTACATTAAAACTCTCTCTATGAATCGATACTTAGATATAGCATAGGATTCTGTGCCTTGGAGAGGTGTGGCAATAGACAAACAAACAGAGAAAAACATACTGCTAGATTCCAAGAAGTTGTTGGTGATGATAAATGCAACTACAACCAACTCAGATTTGGAGATCTAGTGGTACTAGATATCAGGTACAAGTGTCCCTTGATATCTAACTACTTCTTAGGGAACCATTCAAACCTCCTTTGAAAAATGTAAACTCTCCCATAACTTGGATTTATCATACTATTAGAGTTCGCAACACATTTGTAGGATGCGCTGTGAACTTTCCTATAGATGATGTTTTTTTATTTTTTTTCCAAATGATGAACTAGGCTTGGATTATTTTCAATCACAAAAATAATATGATCATGATGCTTCTATTGAGAAAAATGGGAAAAACCCAGTTCACGGATCTCGAGAAAATTAAAAAATGGTTGTAGACGACGGTGGCTCGTTTCTAAACAACCGTGAAGTATTTTGACATGAAATTAAGTGAGTTTATTCATATTATCTCCATGCTGTTAGAAAAACAGGATCACACAGAAATAAAATAAAAACTAATGTAGAAATAAAATACATAAGATACACAATACAATGGAGACACAAATATACGTGGTTCACCCAGTGTGGGCTACGTCCACCATAGAAATTGCCCAGTCCTTCCTTTTTATTATCCAACAAATAAAGGGATACAACCTACAACACACGTGCTATAACTTCCTATTGTTTCTCTGATAGTCTCCTCTCTTAGAATGCAATATTCACAATGATGCATAACCACAATACATTTCCCTCTTAAAAGAGGGTTTCCTTCTAGGGAAAAAAACCCTAACATAACTTCTACCGTCAGATCTGTGACCTCATAATGAATGGTCCAGATTTACTATGAAATTACAATATACATTTATAAGGAATATTTTCCTTCGAGGGCCTGCCTGCCCCCGGACCCCCCAGCCGGGGGGATGGGCCCCCTCTGCAACCCCCTCACATGGAGGGGTGTACAATATTTTGAGGTGTATAGTATTCATGGGATATAAACACAACTGAAAACAAAGACATATGAATCAAGAAGATAATCAAGCTCCACAACCAACACATGCATCTCCTGTAAAAAATTCATGAAAAACAGGTGCACGATTTAAAAGTTATGGTGAAAATACACTTTCACAACGTACTTTCGTAGAGAAACTACTGCTTCAACACTTTTGCAGCATGGATTTGTTGCAAAATTTCTATACAAGCATGTATTCAACTATTTGATCTCCTTTTGTTATATAGGAGGTATCTAGTGGTTTTTTTCCCATGTACTTAAGCCCGATGAATCACAAAACACATAATCCATGCTCAAAAGTATTGCCTTGACATAACCAAGACCCAAACCCTAAGTATCCGATGGATGCAAAATCAGGATTTGTTCTGCTGATATGAACCTATGTGTAATAAATAATAGAAGAAACATTGAAGAAGACTCTGACCATCCATAAACTATTCAGTTGCCAACAGACTGCATTATGTAACCTTGTGAAATCAGGGTTTGTTGCTAATGGTTTGCAATGATTAGGATTTTCTACAAATAGGGTTTACTCTAGAACACTATTGCAGAGACAAAGATGAAATTGGAGCTAGAAGCTTGGATGAAATGATGGTAACCTGAGGCTGAATGAATTCTCAAATAGTATGAGTTCAAAACAACTATGAAAAACAGACAATTTGCAATGCTAACTCAATATGCAACAAGTAATTTTTTACTAGGGTTTTCATCAAAATAATTTGCAGTTTCAGAGATAAGGTATGAGCTAAGATTTTTGAGTGGAATATTGGTACCTATATCCTAAGAGAAAGTGAGATATTCCTTGGTTTTAGGTCACTGTGTAAACAGGGTATTTGCAATGAATGCTTAGTTTGCAACAATGTGTAGTCTACAACAATTGCAGTCCACAAAAAATGAGATGACATATGATGTTTCCCCCTTGCTGTATAAAGTCAAACCATGAGTCCTTTAAGTGTATAACCCACCACCAACTGCTACTGGAAAGTTCGCAAAGAAAATTGTTTCAGCAGTAGACAATTTGCAGCGATGAACAATCTGCAGCAAAATCTTTGCAAATGAAAATAACATGAAATAGTTGAACCTTCCATTTGAGCTTGACCATTTTGATGATGGTAAGGCGCTGCAAAAAAGAATCCACCAAGTGCCACATTCCTAAAATCGTAATTATGTATTATTTAGTGCATGAGGTATTTGAATTGTTGCGAACTTCTAGGAGAGTCTGCAACAAATAAGATTAGACAAGTGATATGACACTTAAACGATTAAGTTGATCTTTTTACCTTTTATACACCCTTTTTGGGACAAAATACTTGATGGTGACCTTCAATTTATGCATATATGACCAATACCTTCCCTCTTTACAAATGATGACAACCACCATCATGACTTCAAGACTTTGTAGCTGTACTCTGATCATCCCACAAGTTTTAAACCAATGAATTATAAGAAAGACATAACACATGACTGACAAGGACCAAAAGAGATCTTCTAAAACTAGACTAACAAAAATTTTAAAATGAGGGAACACCTTGAATCTGTACATCCTATGTGTTAACACGTTTCATTTGCAAAATAATAATAATAATCACCGAGGTGGGAATACCCATGCTTGGGACAAACTAAGCATGACTTCCAATGAAGTACATTGCAGATCCATTTCATATATAATAATCATGGATACATGACTAATGTGTATGCCAGTACAAATTGTAGCCGTGAATAATACATAGTGGATCTACATCTCAAAATCATCAGAAGATATACAAATGCAATGTCATATGAATCTTCACGAGGCATCAATGCATGTGGTTGGAGATGATAACTTCATAACTTAAGAAATATCTTCAATATATTCAAAACTCAGGTAGGAGCATAGTAGGAGTGTAAGACTCACCACCTTGATGTCTTTGACAAGTTGTCGTGGAAATACTAGAGGATCTCGATCATCAGGAAAATAACTTTGTTGATTCTGAATGTGAACTTGACAGGACTCTGAGGATGGCCGACTCATGAAGGTCAAGAGGCTTATCGTAGAATGGCCGAATCAGGATGTAATACTTTTCCTTGGACAAGAGCATGACATATGAGAAGACTCAGGCAACCTGTTATTGACATAAGTGAGTGGCACAATAGGCACCACAAACTATCCATGTGTTTGGAAGAGTAACCAAATGGAGGAGGACACAACTCTATGTAACGAGAACAACTTCCTAAGGTCATACTAAATCCCAATGATTACAGAATAAACTAAAGATGTGCTTTGTTCAAGGGTGACTAGATTGCTTCCAGTTAAACAAAATTTGTTTTGTCCCCTCTTTTGTAATATTTGATTTTTTTGTCTTTTTCATATATTTATCGAGCTTGAAAAAGACTAACAGGATGTTATGTAAAAAAGGGGGAACGAGTGTTGCAAGAAGTAAAACTAGTTCGAAGCGCATGGAAAAAACTGATGCTCAATGGAAGGAGACATGTTCAATATATGGACACTCAGGAAAATTCCTCCATGGGTCAGGGTGTCAGAACGTAAAGGAAAACATGCTGCAAGGCCTGCACCTAAGGAATGCACTAAAAGTTGAGCAACAACAACATGGAGATGAAATTAGGCCAAAGATGCAGGAATGAGACATGCAATGCGATTACAGATTGAAACAATGAGCCTCCTTCAATGTAAAGTTTTATGATCCTAGAGAAGGTAAGATCAATGGTTTTTCATGTTTAGAGAGTCTAAAAAAAACAGTAAAAGGAGAGTCCAAAGTGGTATTTTGTGTAATTTTAGTCTCTAGGGCCCGAAAAAGAATAAAATCATACCGAGGAGAGCTCTTCTAGTCACTGGGGCTAGAGTATTCCTTTTTTTCACATAGTCCAGTCGATTTGAAAAAGGGTTAAACTTATATGGAAAGGACATCTTTTTAAAACCATTTTAACGAGTGTGACAGAGAAAAGATCACTCGGCTATCTTTTCAATTTTAAAGAGTTTGAAAAAATATTAATTATGGAGTTCCTTGTCCTTTTTCTAAATTTGGTCTCCTGAGCCCGAAAAAGTATAAAATATAACTTAGGAGAACTTTCCCGGCGAGACATGTCTCTCGAGGTGTACCTTTTTCCTGGATAATTTATTGGCCGGAAAAGGGGTAAACTTATGCCAAATAGATGTTTTTTCTGGGCCAATTAACGAGTGTGAAAGAAGCAAGGTCACTTGATGATCTTTTCCTGTTTAGGGAGTCTAAAAAGGGATTAAAGGAGACTCCAAGGGGTTTCCTTTTTTTATAAATAATCTCGAAGGCCCGAAAAAGTGATAAACCAAAACCAAGGAGAATGGCCCTTTTTCACAAATTTAGTCCCTCAGGCTGAAAAAAGGGTTAAACTTACACCTGAGAATACTCTCTTAGTGAACCATACCTCCTAGGGCATACCTTTTTTTGTAAAAGTAGCCATCTGGACCAGAAAAAGGGGTAAACTATCATCGGATAGATGTTCCTTCAAATTTTACTTTGACGAGAGTGAAGGAAAACAAGATCGCTCGACAATATTTTCAATTTTAGAGAGTATGAAAAAACCTTAAAGAAGATTCTCGGGGCGCTACTTTTCTTATGTAATCTAAGCGAGGCTAAAAAGGATAAATAATCTCTCACGAGATGTCACTTTCATAGTTTAAGTGAGCTTCAAAGAAGGAAAACCATTCTCTAGGGGAGTCCCATGGGTATAGGCTAGAAAAAAATGAAGAAGAAGGATGAGGCTTCAACACAAAGTCATGGTGGGACTAAAAGGGACTCCCAAGCCTATAGAATATTCGGAGCATGGATGCTAGAATGAAACACAAGGATATATCTAGGGCATCCATGGAGATTAAGGATCTACCACCTAATTATGATAGTTCTAAAACAACGTGGAAGGTTCTGTGTCGTACTTCAGTGGGATCGACCCTATGGAAAAGTGGAAATCGTCAATAAAATGCAAAATGTAAGGTGGTATAAGCCTACCCTATATGCAAATGGAGAAAACATAACTTCGTCATAGGATGATATAAGTAGTACCTATGCATTAGAAAATACCAAATCCAAAGCACATAATACTTTTAAACAATCAAAAGATCTCCAAGAGGATCCAAAACATCCACCGAGCAAACAATAGGGAAGAAAACAGGGAAAAACTGGGTCAAGAAAGGGTTAAAAAATCTATAAATAGAGGTGAAAGGGGTCATTTTCACCATTGTTGTTTGAAAAAACCCAAAAATAGAAAAAAAACCCCTCTTTCTTCAATTTCACATTCAAAGAGAAATGGTGGACGAAATCAACTCGTTCTCGAACCAAGTAAGTACCCCTCTCCTTCCCTTGCAATTCCATTCTTTTTTCATGGTTTTTAGAGGAATTTTGGGGCCACACACCCTAAATTTATTCATAGATATGCGTCTATGCATGTTTTTCATGCTCAACGTACAGATGTACACTAGCTAAGCTAAACTCATAACACGTACATCTGCGAATGTCTTCAAAACATGGTGTGTACATGCTTACCAAAATGATAAAACAAAGGCACTAACTCCAAAAATTTTGCATGATCCAGGATGTCTGTGCATTGGAGCGAGAGAGAACATGAGGAAGTGGACCAAATGGTTGAAGAGGACCCCACAAATGTGGCTATATTAAAACAATGTGGAATGTGGAAATTCTTCCACTATCCTTTTATGAGAGCCCAACCGAGACTACTGAACCACCTGATTGAGCATTGGAAATTTGATGTAGAGGCCTTTATGCTAGAAGACCAATCTTTGGCACCCACCACCAAATATATCTAATTTTTGATCGGTCTCTCTAGGAGGGGTGAGCCAATGAACTTGGTAAATTTCCCTCCAGGGCCATATAACATATCCCATTATGCTGATATGTATTGCGAAGTTGGTACGGAAAAAGTAGGCTCTCAATTCCCTATATAGAAGATTGAGAGTCTTGGCTTGAGAGTAGTGCTTTATATGATTGAGTAGATTACTGAATCCACCATTCTACATCAGGCTTCTGGTGCTTAGATGCATTATGTAGTGCAGTGTCTGCAGCTGGTGATATTTGATTGGAGCACTACCATTCTCAACTATATGAAAATACAACTGATAGAGTGTAAATTGAGGAAGAAGAATAACTTTGGATTCAGGACAGTGTTATGTGCATTCTTCTTTGAAAGAGTGTCAGGCATAAGCCCAAAGGAAAGCGTGCGAGGTCATGTAGCCACATTTCCAACACTGTGTAGATGGGATGCTTTGATGCCTTTCCAGGGAGCAGGGGGGGTATATGAGACATATGATGACGAGTTCTTTGACTGGTGGAAATGACATATTATAGCCATCGAGGATTATCCATATGCGGGCATTAGATTTTTGAGAGACACTAATAGGTCAATGCCCCTTGGTGCAACACGTGGAGAGATAGGAACACATCCTTATATTTTTTAATTTTTAATTTTACTACGAGAAAGAAAACATGTTTTTTTAATGTCACGGTACTAACTCAAAAACCTGTTATGTACATATGTGGGACCAGTGTGGGAAACAAACCTTCCTTAGACTAGGCACCATCCTTGAGAGAAAACCCATCCAGGAGGAGCTGCAGAAGTAGCAGGGCCATCTTTAGTAGAGGCGGGTAGAGAGGAACTTGACGTCCCTCACCCGTAGCATTCCTATGGCATAGATCAAGGATATGCCACCATCTATGCAGCGTCATGTAGTAGGAGTACCTAGGGCATGGGTCCAGTTATTCCAACATCTGTCCAACGTCATAGTGCATTATAATAGGGCCAATAGGCCTAGATATTAGATTAGTACTAGACATCATGCGTGTTGAAGAACCCATTTTTGTATCTCTCTTATGTATTAAGGGGATTAAGCCCGACGATGTATACTTTACACTTTTGAGGACTATGGCCCACATTTTGTACTGTGACATCATGTTTTGGACACATTATATATATTTATCTTTTTTCCTTATGGAGTAAATATCTTTTTTACAAATATATTTACATGTGTGTGCTTTTATATTTATGTATGCGAAAGATACCAATCTAAAACATGATTTGCCAATGTATCAGTTAATTGATTAGATTGCCTAAGAACATGAAAATATGTAATATAATAAAAATAATGTTCCAAGAGACATACCCTAAGGAATATTTGGTGAAGGGTGGGATCGTGGATGTGGTACACTCCATTTAACTGTGACACTACCAATTGGGCATCTAAATGAATTCGGAGGTGAGAAATACCATGTGACAAAGAATCACGTAGCAATTCTATTACAACACTATACTTGGCAACATTATTGGTTTCCTCTCTTAGACAAGAACCTCCAGAAGATACCAACTAACCAGTGGGCGTGAATATTACCCAAGATGCAGAAGCAAGCCTCTGAGTGTGTCAGCTGGTACCATCCGCAAACCCAACATAAACCTTAGATTCTCTTGACATCTGCCAAAATGCAGAAGCACAATAAACTACACTTCCATAAGACAAAAATACATTTAAAGTATATAAATAAACATATACACTATTTACAAGTATCCACACTCAAGTGACCAGCCTAAGCATAATTCTTATTTAGATAAAGCCCTTTTTTGGGACCAGGCAACACATTGCCTTCAAAGTCAACCAATTTATAAGAGCCTTTTCCAAAACTTTATTTATAATAAATGGTCCAAACCACATGGGTTTAAACTTGCCTGCCCCCAAGGGATATTTATCTTGATCATAGACCAAGACAAGATCACCTTCAAAGAAAAATCCAGGGTGAACCAACCGATCGTACTGACACTTGACACAACATTTATGAGCCTCGTTAGCCAAGGATGCATTCTGGCGTTGTTCATCAAGCTACTCGAGATAGATAAGATGCTCTTCAAGCGCAATTGTGTTGGGTAGTAATTCCACTGCCAACTTGAGAGAAGGAATACGACACTCTATAGGAAAGACTACCTCCATTCCATAAACAAGTTTTAAAGGAAAGAATCTTGTAGCAGTCTTGATTGAAGTTCGATATGCCCACAGTGTTGAATATAACATCAAATGCCAATTGGACTTGGCCGAATTTATTTTCCATTGGAGAATAGTCTTAAGAGACTTATTGACAACCTCCACTTGACCATTCACTTATGGATAATAGGGTGACAAATGTTATTGTTTAAAACCTAACTTTGATGTTAACTCAATCATCATCTTATTTTGAAAGTGGCTTCCATGGTTTGTGACAATATCTTTCGGTATACCGAACCTAGCAATGATTTGGTTGAAAACTAAGAGTGTCACCATTTCCCCGTCATTACTAAACGTTGAGATGGCTTCGACCCACTTGGTGAAGTAGCATACTTCCATAATGATATAACGATTCCACCTAGCAGAAGCTGGGTGGAATGTAGTTAAATCAATTCCTCATTTAGTGAAGGGGAAAACAATAATAATAGGAAACATAGGAGTAGGGTGTTCCCACATCTTCCGAGAGAAGATTTGACATGGGTGACACTTCTTAACCGCCTCTATACAATATTTTATTAACGAGGGAAAAAAGTATCCAACAAAAAGGATTTTTTGGGTTGTTTCCAACCTGGAAAAGTGATCACCACATGCTCCATTATGGTAGTCATTTAGCACAATATCTTCTTCCTCATGAGCCAGACAACGATGGAGAACATAATCAAGTCCTCGATCAAAAAACGTTTCATTGATTATAAGATAATTTCGTGCTTGATGGTGTATCTATCGATGATCATCACAAGAAGCATAGGGAGGACACTTCAGATTCTGAAGATACATAAGTATATCTCCATACCAAGGGTCAGAAGACTCAATAAGGAAGAGATCCTCATTGATCAATGAATCTTCAGGAAAATATTTTCCACTCTCAATCGGAAATTCCAAAATTAACTTTGCAAAGATCAAAGATTTCTTGGACTTTGCCGACACAAAGTCCAAATCAAATTCTTGAAGAATAACGAGCCATCAACTAATATTCCTATTGATGAACCGTCGTGTCAACATGTACTAAAAAGGATTAACGACATTTACGATGGTGGTCTTACGCAGTAGAATATAATGACAAAATATTTGGACAACATGGATAACTTCCTTAGCCAGTTTCTCAACATGGGTATAAGTGAGTTCTGGTATGACTAAGACTTGGCTGAGGTGGTATATAACGTGTTTCTTGAGTGCATCATCCTCCTAAATCAATACCATACTAATGGTGGATTATTTTGTAGCTAAGTATAAAAATAAATCTTTTCCATAATCAAGAGGGTTGAGTAGAGGGGAAGACATCAAGAAACTTTTAAATGCTTCAAAAGACCATGATCCCTTTGGTGGACACGATAAAACCCAATAAACATCCCAATGTAACAAAAAAACTACACTTTTTTGGATTTAAGAAAATCTGGTAGTAGTGACACCTCTCAAAAATAAGTTGAAGGTGAGAGGGATGATCAATTCTCTTGCAAGAACGTGATGCAAGATCATTAAGATATGCTTCGAATATATGTTTGAGGTCATGGAAAGTGAATGACATGGCTCATTGGAAAGTAGCTCCAATATTTTTGTGGCCAAAAGGAATTTTATTGTATTCAAAAGTACCCAAAGGACATATAAAAGAAGTCTTATCTTGATCCTCATGCTTGATCTGAATTTGAATGTACCCTGAGAAACTGTCCATAAAGGAAAAAAATTCACAACCCACACATTCATTGATAATATGATCAATGAATGGGGTAGACAAGTTATCTTTCGGTAATTCCTTGTTCAGATCATGAAAATCCATGCACACTCGAAATGTACCTTTATTTTTATTGATAGGAACAAGGTTTGACACCCATTCTGTTAATTGAACTGGGTAGATGAAACCAACCTTAATCAATTTCTTTGCCTCAACTTTAATGGCCAATGCCTTTCAAGGGTTGAATGGGTGAAGCTTCTGTCGAACAGGCTTCGCATTGCGATAAGTTCTAATCCCATGTTCAACAATACGAGGGTCAATTCCTGGAATTTCCTCATAAGACTAGGAAACAATGTCGTGAAATTCTTTAAATAACTCAGTATACACTTGAATCTCCTCAAGGGATCAATCCACTTTGATTAATATGTTCTCGACGATGCCCGGGGTTTTGGAGATATCAATTGGAATCGTCTCAGCTATATTTTCCATGTTTCCTTTAACATATATTCCATGCATTTCCAAAGGGTTGATAGAGCAAGTGACATATCCATTCATGGTAGAGGTAAACTCTCCTTCTTCCACTCTCCTAAGCTCAAGTAAAAAGTATGATCTATGATGAAGATCATCCCAACGTCTGTCCGAACCTGTCATTTCCTCTAAAATCTCCTCATTAGAAGGCAAGACCAAGTCCAAGGGATTTCATGAAGTAAGAGAGTATTGAGCCCAAATAGGTTCTAGAACAAGATATAGCTCTTGAGGGGGAGCTTGATCAAATTTGGCCAAGATTCCCTACCCATTCCATCGAAGATTGTGGGGAAGGTAAAGTCCACGAATCATTGAAATAATTCATTCGAAATAAAGCTACCTAGAAAATCACATCCTTAGGATGATCGGGGAAAACTGAAATAAAATTAACATCATTCAAAGGTGGTGGAAAATAAAAAGTACCCATCAAATATGGGAAAATTCCAACTCCTAATTTGACGATACCTTGCTGCGGGTTATCAATCATCGGGACTGTAGATGCCCCCGATGAAGGTTCAAGATGAGAGAAGGACAACTGATCAACGGTTACTATCATACCTTCATGAGGAAAGCATAGTACTTGAAAGGAAGAGGATACAACCACTGTCAATGCATAAGTCCAAATTTGACCCAACAAAAGGTTGTAGTCAAGAGGTACGTCGACTAATTTGACCTTGACACACATAGATTTCCCTCCAAATACATGGGGAATGAGGGGATTATGCCATGCGATCAAAAATAATTTCTATCAAATGCACTTAACAACGTAGGAGATAGAGACAACTCGGGTTGACAAATATCCTTCCAAAATGCCAATGACATAACCCAAGTGGATGCACCCTTGTCTACCACCATACGAAAAATATTTTGTGTCAAGGATTTCATGGCATACACCATTAATATATGAAAGGAGACGTGATGAGGAAAACAAGGCTTATGATCAAAAGGGTAAAAAATGATAGAGCCTGAGTTAGCTAAGTCATTAGCACCTAAAGCGGATAATAACACCTTTCTCTGTGAGGGGAAACTATGGAGGACCCCCATAGAAGACATCAAACAAGGGGTTTGTGCAAGATCTTCAATGACTGAGTATTTATGAGAAACCCTTTCATTTGGATTATGAGAATCTTTCTTAAATGAACCCTTGGGGATGAGAGTCATTGTTTCTCCCATTGTCTTATCAATATGAAGAGGAGGCAATGGGTCAGGAGCTTCTTTTCTTTTCTCAGTAGATTTAGTAATTCCGTAATCACATGTCATAGTTTGGAGATGAGCATCCTCTCTCATCTTGTACACATTTACGGATTCAGTATTATCATCAAGTGTGGGGGTACACTGATTTCCCCCAGGAGTGATTGTGGATGAGGAAGCTTGTACCACATTATACTTTTGAGGGAAAGGGTTAGTTAACACAACATGTTATTGCTGTGCCAAAAGATTCTGGGATTCCTCGATCCAAGGGCACTGATGAGTTAGGTGGTAATCCACGCAAAGATTATATGGAAAATTAACCATATTCTTTTAATTTTTTCCCTCACCAACATTATTAGTAGCCTTTTTATCATTACCCCCTTACCCTTATTTCATTTTCCCTTTATTTTCCCCTAATATTGCTAGTTATCTTTGGGGTTTTTCATCTAAAAAATGTGCACTTCCAATGTGAGGGTGGCGGGGGTAGATGTACTATAATTTTGGCTAGCCACATTCTGTTGTAGCGAAAATTCTTGAATTTGGTTGGATAAATGATCTATGGGTTTTTTTTGTGTTGAGCGCACAATTCCATCAACATGAGGCCCATACTTTGGTTTGGTCAAGTCAAAGGTTGACCGAGGTACATCAGGAAGAATCTCATAAAGCATGCTGGATTGCGAATAAATCAATTCCAGTTGCTAAGCCCTCATTATAGCCTCTTCCTCGAAAAACACTTCGGAAGTTGTGACATCTTTAGAAACACAAGTAACCAAATACTTCAAGAACCACTCGAGCAAAAACATAGGAGGGACCTTTACTTTAATCAAGCTCTTATGGTGATGCCATTCTCATATATGATCAAAGATATGAACAACCTTAGTTTGCTCAAAATTGGCCAGCAATTCGATGCCGTCATCGTATCTCATTGGTAGATGGAAATGGTTCAAGAAAACCATCACTAGATCGTTAAAGTAAGAGTCCTTCGAGCAATCGAGTTAAATATACCACTTCATGGAACCCCTTATGAGAGTCAATTGAAACAATCAAAGCTTAATAGAGTCATCGTTCAATGAATTGGAGAAACACCACAGGTGAAAAGTTGTAACATGATCGCATGGACCCTCGCCAGGCTTGGCTTCAAATTTTGGAATATATGAGGGAAATTTAGTCGACATAGGAGGCCAAGGTGGATCATGAAAAATTAGGTCATTTAACAACCTTGATAAGTATGGAAAATGAAGAGTTTCCATAAAAGGTAACCTGGGTTTTGCTAGAGTTAAAGGAAAAAAGGAACCTGGATATTGGCTGGCATTAGGTTGTTAGGAATTTTTTTCCTTTTGACCAGGGTTCTAGTAGAAACTAGGGTTTCCTTGGCTAGTGTAAGGGACCTGTGCACTAGTTTGCATCGTGGATGAACTCAAATAGTTTGATGACATACCTTGAGTGGGTATTTCCCCCTGCATGGTATTCCAAAATCCTTGGTTGAGGTTTCCCCCAACCGATCCCCTTGGTATAGGAACTGAACCTTTCCCAGGGCTCAACTAAATGTGGGAGGGGTTGCCCCCGATCAACATCCCTTGCAAAGGTATAGAGCCCTACCATGGAATTCCAAGACCTTGAAAGGAAGTGGTTCCTTTCATCAATCCCTGTGAAGGTACAAATCCTTTCATAGTGTTGGATTGATTGAGAAAGGGGTTTCTCCCTGAATAAAATGAAGATGAAGAGAAGGTGTTATTCCAAAAAGTTCCAAATAAAGAGAACAACATGGACCTAAAAAGGTTCATATAAGACTGAGGACTCTGAATCCCTTTGCTGAATATGATAGAATTGGCATTCGGCCTATATGCTTGCTGAAAAGAACCTCCAAGTGAGGGGGATGGAGGGGGAATATGACCCCCACTATAAGGGACAAAATTGTATGGAGTAGAGGTGCCTTCTAGATATCCTTGCAAGTGAGTAGTCGAACTCCCTGCCCCCATACCAATAGTCTTTAAAGTGGAGTAGGTTAAAGTCAAAATTATGTTGAAACCCAACATCCCATTTGAGAAAGGAGTGACATACATGCTCTGTATGGTCAAAGTATGAACATTGGTTGAAGTTGTAGATGAGTTTGTACCACTACCATAAGTGGTAGGTGTTTGGATGGAGGTATTCCTTGTAGAGGAAGGTGGGGGAGGGGGTATGACACCCCCTCCACCTGCAGTCGGGGCGGGAGTATGAGGACTCCCGGTAGAGGAAACATCATTTTATTCTATAGATAATCTCCTAACGAGATGATGATCAAGAGAAGTCACCTCAAGAGGGACTATCTGAATGGGAACTGGTGCTAAGAGGTCAATTAATAGAGGGTTTGTGGGCCTAACGAGGCCTTTGAAATTGAGGTTCGAAACACTAGTTACCTCCAATGAAAGAGTATATCCTCTAGGAAAAGGATCGAGAACAATTTCTTGTGGCCCGGTAGCTTCAAAATAACATTATTGATCTAATGTTTTCCTCAACGGTGGTGGGGGTGGCTCCAAATTTACCGAGGGAGGCCCTGGAGCATGTGCTAATGGTAAAGTTGTTGATCTTCCACTTTGTGAAATGATAAATTGACACTCTAAGTTAAATCTAGGGAGAAGCGCAAAGCACACACTACAAAGTCCCTAAAGATAAATCAAGCAATTGATAGAAGGTTAGGAAGAACAATTACTCCAACCAACACTAGAGAAACTTACCGATGCAAGTGTAACTCTAACATGGAAACACCCTCCGGGTATACTCTTCAAAGCATGGTCCAACGTCTATCCTAGGTACCACGGTATGCCCCCCGCAGTCACCTGTGTGAGTACTTATAAAAGGAAACTAGGTTTCCATCTCACAATCAGTCACCAGGAGGGTACAGTTGACAGTCGGGCTAATTGTATGAGCAGGATAGATATGTCTGAAGCCTTTCAAGGGTACTGAAAGCAAATGGTCCGAAAGAAAACTAAGGATCCCAAACAGATTTGAGGTCCATGAACCTTTGTAGTAAAATGTAGTTAGCAGAATCCCAAGTATGACCCTCAAATATGATCCCCACTATGCTTGGTTTGACTTTGGAGGGGTTATATCCTCTACCTTTCCTCACATGAACTTGTGTTTATCCCCTGTGTTAGAGGGGGGTCCCAACTAAATTCTACAAGAACTGGACTTCAACACTCCTTAACTCAGACTCTTAAGTTTGTTTAGTGGCCTTGGAGAGTTTCCTCTCCACACCTAATCTAAGGCCCTAAATCCTAGTCTAATTGGTGTACCTTGTAAAAGAAAAAAGTCTAATTGATTTTAACATTAAGCATTAATTTTAGTTGCTTGATTATGCAAGGGTGTAGTGGTGAAACTTGTGATGTTCTTTTAGAGACGAAAACGAGGAGAATAATAGAGATTTTAGAACATTATTCTTTAAATGAAACTAAAATCAAGCTATGTCCTACAAATGAAGACTTGGATCTTTTCTCTTAAAATGAAAGCTTTTCAAAAAGAAAACCAAGATCCTATGCACATCCTATCCTATTATTCTTTTTCTTTTCAAATGAAATGCAACTACTCAAGCATTTTTGGAAAAAAGGTATCAAGGAACTTTGGGTCAGAAATTATTTTCTTTTATAAACACAACCTAACTTATTACAACCAAACAAACATGAAAAGCAACATGAAAATGTAGTTCAGAAACTACAATTTTTTTAATTTTTTTTTATATGCTTGTTAAAAGAAAATAACAAAACAATTGTATTTTATTTTTCTTTTCAAAGCTTACCAAGAGATAAGGAGAACAACCAAGAGTCTGACTCATTTACTAAACCACTGTCAGAAAGCAGGGATTCACCAAAATCTAAAGGATAACCTAAATCTTAAAATCACACCTTCAACCTTGACAAAAGACAAAGAAATAAAAAGAAAACTAAACATGAAGATTTATTTACAATTTCATAAGCAATTTGAGACTCAAAAACTTGTCCAACAAGAGTTAACATATGTCTTTGGGATTCAAGAGGTCCTAAGGAGCCAAACATTTCCTGGAAGAAAAGAAAGGTTTTTGAAAAAACTCTTCAGAAGAATAGACATGCGTGTTGTGCATAGGGAAGCATGCATATGTACACATGCTGTATTTAATTCAGAGTGTGAGTGTACGTGTGATGGGTATATAGTAGGGTGTGTACATGACTGAACAATCTCAAAAAGAGAAAAGATTCAGGGTGACCACCCAGATCAGGAAAAATGGTCAACAACTGGAAGGTGTCCATAAACTCTTACAGACTCGGAAATCATAGAAAACAACATGAATTAAAACCAAAAATAATATTCTAAGAAGGCCCTAGAGAGATTCCGTAGTAGAGTCGCCAATTCTACTATGGGAAAAAATCCCCCTAATCTGGGTCTAGTGACTAGGCATAGCCATGACACCTTAAAAGAAATAAATTATTCTATTCTAACCAAACCCAACAAGACCTAATGATAATTAAGGGAAGGGAGAGAGGGTCAAAGTATGTACCTTAAGTGCTTCCATATGTAGTGGATCCCTTCATGTTGTTGTTCATTCTTGGATTGCATGCCTCCTCCCAATGCTGGCCTAGAATTTTTTTAAAGAACACAATATAAAAACATATGCATAACTACCAAGATCATATAAATGTCTAGATATTCATGTAAATCATTTATAAATATAAATGTAAGTATATATAGATCTGGGACAATAAGATTCTCTTTTATTGATAATAAGATGGAAAGTTACAATCTCAATCTTCCCGACGCCGCTCCACAAACGTCACCTGGGTTCCTCTATTTTGACTCTAAGTTCACCATTCCCAATGTGATATCCTCACAACCAACATGCCAATATAGGGAAAAATAATGGATTGTATAAGAAGGATGAATGGTTGGGAATGTTGAGGATGAAAACTCAGAACATGATGCAAAAGGCTTGGAATGCAAGGGATAAATTTTGGCAGAGTTCACTTGCCTCTTCTTTCATATATCCAAATGACCCCCCTAGGGCCCTTTTGAATGGACAAAATGATGTTTATTTGGTTGTATGAAGGGCTACAATAGGTAAGATGGTTGTGTAACCTAACATAGCTCATAAACTCTACCCGAAAGCGCAAAACGTTTTATTTTTTACATCTTTTTATTGTATATGCGTGCTATTAGGTATGCAACTAGCGTATCTATGTGTGTTTCATATGTATCAATGCACGTACACCATACAAAAAGGTGTTTTTAAAGAGGAGCCTAAACAAAAATGGTTGAAAATGTGTAAATGAGTATGAAAATGTCAGAAATGCATAGTAGTGGCATTTTGAGCTACAACATCAATCCATCCAAATAATGATATACAAAAAGAAAATAAAAGAATAAAACTCCTAGATGAAAACCTCCCTGAGGCATCTATGAAAGATCTGTGGGTGAAAACCTCCAATGGAGGTAGTCTTATATTTGAGGAATAAAATAAATATCTTCATGAATAA
>JASDQU010100741.1:365039-397659 GCA_032191745.1 Picea mariana | reverse complement strand
TTAGATCTTTCACTTAGTGAAGAAGATGAAAGATCTAAAGCTAGTAACCCGGTGGATAAGAAGAAGAAGAAATGAAAGAATAAAAAGAATAAAAATTAACAAGGGTCTAAACTTCCAACTGCTGCCGGACATGTTGGAAAGAAACTGGTTACTATTAATCATGCTGGGAGTGTTGATGATGTCGAGATCATCCAAGCAACCCGTAATCCAAAGTACCCTTGTAGGATTTGTAAGGGAAGTCATCTTCTTAAGGATTTCCCTAGTCTATCCAAGGTTATAGAAGTATGGTATACACACCCTCACCAACCCATGTCATCAGCCTCTGAACAACATGTTGATGACTTCCCGTCAACTAGTCAAGATACTGTTGGGTAGAAGAAAAGTAGAGTTAAGTTCCCGTGTATATTATGCAAAGGGAGTCATCTAACTCACATTTTCCCTCATATGGATGAAGCCTCGAAATTACTAGAAGACATGACTTTCCCCCAGCCTCAACTTCTAGTTGCTTATCACAAGCTTTCTCTCAACCCCCCTGTAGTTGATGAAATGATCAATCCAGCCCCTTCGTCGGTCAATCCGGTTGATCATGTCGTCAATATGGTCATGTCCTTAGTTGAACCTGTTGACAAAGTGGTTGATCCGATCCCATCCTTGGTCAATCCCACTCTCCCTCCAGAGAGTGAAACCCAAGCGGTCGATCCGTTTCCACCCATCGGCCCCATTTTCCCCTTGGAGAATGTAGCCCAAGTGGTCGATCTGATGTCATCATCGATCAATACTACTCTCCCACTTGAGAGTAAACCTGATACTACCCACGTTTTTCTTGTTGATACAGAATCTACCGTGCCAAGGGGCATTCCTCCTTCTCCCGTGGAACCTCCTCCAAGTAATGAGACCATCCTTTTTAATTGGGGTGTGCTAACTAGAACTCATATTCCTTCTCACATTCCTTTCCAGATTACAATACAGGTTTGTGTTCGAGATGTTCCTCAAACGTTGATAGATGAAGGTGTGTCTGTTAGTATTTTGTTCTCTCTTGCTTGGCAAGCTTTGGGTTATCCTCATCTTGTGCCAGTTACCTAGACTTTGTTCACTTTTAACAGAAGAACCAATCACCCTTTAGGGATCCTTCCTCAGTTTCCTATAATGTTGGGAGGGAAAATTGTCTTTATTAATGTTATCGTAGTCTAGGACCCCTTGGATTTCGATTTACTCCTTGGCTGAGATTATGTCTATTCCATGAAAGCTATTTTGTCCACCTTTTTTCATGTGATGTATTTCCCGCACGATGGAAGAATGATGACTATTGATCAACTTTCATTTGTTGGCCCTGACTTGACCATCAACCCAATGAACTCCCTAAACAGTTCTTATCAGAAGTTGGTATCACCCCTGCCACAAGACAATTATGTGGCGTTATCTCCCATGAATTCAAATTCTAATAACTTAGATCTGGTAGTTGACATGGTGATCTCTTCGGTAGGGCTATTGGAGCTTGATCTCCTTACCCCTGACGAGACCCTCAACATGTGTTCCTTTCAGAGCATTCTTCTTCCATCCAGTGAAGATCTCTTGGAAGCCATGACCGAGTTTTGTCCCTTGAAATGGTATCCTTCCAGAGAATCATCCTCTTGGAAGCCATGATCAAACAGAGGCTACGAGCATATTTTCCCTCTCTGTGGAAAGCTCGTTAAAAAATGAAACAGAGGTCATGAGCATAGTTTTTCTTCTCTGTGGCAAGCTCGTTAAAAAATGAAATAGAGGTCATGAGCATAGTTTTTCTTCTCTATGGAAATCTTGCTAAAAAATGAAACAGAGGTCATGAGCTTATTTTTCCTCTCTGTAGCAAGCTCGTTAAAAAATGAAACAAAAATATGGGGATTGAACGCAGAGCCTTGAGCATAGTTCTTTTTCTGTGTCAAGCTCGTTAAAAAATGAAACAATCACCTGTCTTGTTAGGTCGAGTCTTTCGCCAAATCTCATAGATGTCGAGTCGAGTCTTTCGTTAGGTCTCGCTTTTGAACCTTCATTTCATCCACCTATATCATTTTTCTCCATCTAGTATAGAAATTGGTGACAACCTCAAATTCGGTGAATGAATTGAAGCTTGGGGGACATGTCTATAGCCTTTTGATGATCATTCTGGAGTTAAGCCACTAGATTTTCAAGATGGGGGCATACCGAGCTTAGTCTTTTTTCCTTCTCATGCTCGTAAATACATGAGAATATAACCAAGTAGACTTTTATCACTTTTTCGGACTCGTAAAGGTTATACAAAAAAGGAACCCCCTGGAGTCTCCTTTAAGCTCTTTCAGACTCTCTAAACATGAAAAGATTGTCGAGTGATCTTGCTTCCTTTCCCACTTGTTAAAAGGTTTGAAATGGAATCTTTCGAGTGACAATTTATCTCTCTTTCAGCCTCATGAGACTAACATTACAAAAAATGACCACACTAGAGTCGTCTTTAAGTTATTTTCAGACTCTCTAAATATGAAAAACAACCAAGTTTACCTTCTCTAGACTCGTTAAAACAATCATACATTGAAGGGCCCATATGGGATCGAACCCTTACTTCTTCCAGTTCGTTAAACAAAGGAAGATGAACTTACCGAAGGTTATTTATATCGAGCATGTGTTACCCTCATCGAGCTCATTAAACCAAAAAGAGGTACTCGTCTATCTGGATGGGGGAAAAATTGAAAGAAGCAAGCCAAATAGTTTTTGAGAACTTTGTTAGTAACCTTACAGTCACCCTTGAACATGGAATTTTATCTTTGCATGCATTTCAATCTACTGAACCTCTGCACTAAACCAATCCTCTAAGTTTTCTTACTCCTTTGGGTCACCCGACAAAAGTCACAATATCCATTGCATTATCAAGTTTTGGTCCTTGTCAAGTTTCTGCTGTCATGCCTCATTGTTCAAGGGAAGTATCTGCCTTGAGAGTTAGCCATCACAAATATCATGTTTCAATAACTGTGTCAGTCCATGTTCATTTGATCCACCAATTTACATCTCTGTGTTAGTTTTTTGTCATTGATGGGGAATACATCAAGGCCCTCCTGTGACGAGTCTATTCTTGTTGACCTCAACACATCATCTAGGAACTAGACTTAGAAGCCAGTTAGTACCTTGGGACATGCATGCCTCAATGGCAGGCTTCCTCACATTCGACAGTGGGTTTACATCATTGAACTTTGATTAGATGATTCCACAGATGTTTGACTTCATCTCATCCATTCACATTCACTGGAATGTACTAGGGTACCTTGGGAATCATTGACATCAATGGTGATTTCCCTCGCTCTTGTTAATGGTTTACATCATTGACCGGTAATCAAGTGGTTTCTGCCATGTTTGACATCAGGACATATATTCACATGGTTAGATTCATACTACATCGGGATTGGTAATAGAAAACTGGGTTGAGTCATTCACTCTGATATATACTTTACCTAGGTTGCGACGGATTTTATCTTGAATATTGACACATATACTATCACATAGATCCACTTTGTATTGGTTTGTGGCTATGTCTTGTCGTCTCATAGATCCACTATGTATTTTTCGTGGCTACGATTAGTTCATTTCATGGGAGTATAGATCCACGTTGTATGTTTGGTGGCTATACTTTTTGTCAATATAATTATGGATCCGTAGTGTATTCTATGGCGGCCATACCTGAAAAAGTCTTTATCACTCAAGCATAGGTATGCCTGCCTTGGATTTGAAACATGTCATAATATTTGTTTGATGGTTGTGTGCAGCTTATACTAGGTTCTCCACATCCATACCCTTGCTTGAAAAATTTTACAAAGTACTTCATTCATCATCATCTTCTGACTTCACACTTTGGGGGGCAATCTGTTACACATCAAAATTACTCACTTCAATAGTGTCGCAAGTGTTGTAAGTGTCGCATCTTGTCCACAAGTGTCGCATCTTGACCACAAGAGTCACAAGTGTCACAAACATCATACTGCCATATTTCCTATGTCATGCCTCTAACGACATCATAAGGACACTTAAGACACCTTAAAGACTATTTTTAAAGAGGAGAGATCAATTGACAAGGAGTACAAGCCTTTTGCCACTGAAAAATCCACTCAAAAGTCAAATTTGGAAAGGAGCACTCCCCTACATACTGTCAGGGAGCGCTGGCACTCTGTACCCTCATCCAGGGGATCGTTCCAATGCTCTGTCTCCCTTTTGAGGGAGCGTTGGCCTTTTTTGGGCGAAATTTGGTTTGTTGGAGGAAATCAAGGGAGAATCCCCTCAATCTATGAAGTTGGTTGGATTCAAATATGAGTTCAAGGCATGATCTTAGGGAAGATCCACAACCGAAGGAGAGGAATCCTTAACTTATCCCAAATATCTTTCAAGTGGTTGGGTCTCTCCAAGCTTATATAAGGATGCCTTCTCATGGTTTAAGGGACATGAAAAGATTGGAAGTATGAAACCTATGATCTCATAGGAAACATATTGTACAGAGATAGAGATTAATATTTACACCAAACTTATGATCCCATAAGTGAGATTCCATTGAAGAATAATCAGTGTATATTACTTGAGCAAAGGGGTTGGACAAGGAGAGCTAGAAGAAGTTGATGCACCTTCATCATAGGATTGTAAGTACTCTTCATTTGTTCTCATTAATATACATACATGCTTGGCCTGTTTCTTTCAAGTTTATGTTTGTTCCACATGAACTTGTCTTCAGTAGATAGATCTGTATTTGAGCTAATCTTGGTAGAATAGGGATCTTGTCATATCTTTGTTTGTTCTACAGGACCTATCGAGGAGCTTAGGATTGAAGCTCAAATTGGACTTTGAGAGGACAAATGTCATTTAAAAAGGTACATTTTTCTTCTTCCTCTTCATTCATTAGCTTAATTAGATCTAAAAGGATGTCAGTGACCAATGATAGCACCCTTTCTGTCTTGGTTTTTGGGGTCTAGATAACAAGAGGGAATCCACTTGTCCGCAGGAGGATCAACCTGTAACATACTATGAGGGATTCTCGAGTTTTCTGCTCTACTGTCTCAACTTTCTCATCCATAGACATTTCTTTGAATTTGGTCATGTTTGGGTTAGCCCTTCTATGGAGCACTTCCTCCCAGTCCTAGGTGCCCTCGGTAAAGATCTCATCTTTGAAGCTATCATGAGCATATGGCCAGCATGAGGACACTTGAAACACATGCTAGAGTACCAAGCCTTTTGGATCATGCTTGTGAAAACGAGCTATGGGGAACTAATACTCAAGCTGAATCAATCCCTCTTGTTTCTCCTGTGAATTTTCTTTTACCATGTAAAAACCAATATGAAAACCATAGGGTATGAATGCCCTCTTCTTTTCTTTTACCAGATAGGAATTATAGCCTTGCAGAATGGTCTGGTAACAAATTTCTCCCAAAATGAGACGGTCTGGGACATGAATAGGGGCATATGCGTGGTGTGCCAGTATCCCCAAACACTCTGATATAAGTGTTTGTTTCTTCAAAATACTAGTGTCCTACTTTTGAAATCATTTTTTTGGTTGTCGTTGAAAGCCTTGGGAATTATTTTCTAAATATAATGAAGTGCACCCAGGATAGGAACTCATTACATATCAGGGCGTAAAATTTATTGTATCTATTTTCCCAAAGAATTATGAAATAAACATGCATGTGTAACTCAACAACATGCCAACTTAAATACATACCTGTGAAAAATGTTTATTGCACAGATTACGTCCAACATGTATGATGCCATGTGAAGAAATTACGTTTCTCCATCCTTTGGTGTCTGGGCCTGTAGGATGTTGGTTCTTATCTATTTTGAAATGATGACTCCCCAATTGAAACTTCTCCCAGAGATTTCCACTATATATGCCAAGGGCATCCACACTTCTGAAAACTTTGAGAAATATTTTTCCCCATACAATCGGTAGAAAAAATCCATTAAATAAATATAATTCTCTTTGAGATTTATCATGTTGTACCAGTCGTTGCTCATGTTTATGACCTTTTTGTCTTATTTCCACCATGAGGCTAGTAACCTGTTGGTGTCATGGAACTCATAAAATCTGACCACAAATTCTGTATTTATCCTTTCCTTTAGGTCTTTGATCATGTATTATTTTTGGACCTCTACTGGAACAAAAACACCAACACATTCTCCCTCTTCATTATTGACTATGCATTTCATCACGTCTGTGTGGTCAATTATCCATCCTTAGGTTTTGATGCAGGGAAAAAATGGGGTTCGATAGGCCACCATATGTATATATGATCGCCTAATGTTTGGGAAAACATGGTCATCCAATATCCTTACGTCTGGGTCCCTGTGAGGTGTAAACTCCAGTTAATCTTCCTGATTTATTTTATTAAAAATATCTCCCCAAAGTGGGAGCATTACTTTAGATTCGGTGCTCGCCTCTGTTTCGTTGAACATCGGAGGTTGGGTAAACTACTTTTTTGTAGAAGTGTGGATAATTGATTCTATCTTTGAGACAAAATCAATCTCCCTTGCCATGCATGGTGTAGACCATTAGCTAGCCTCTAGTTATTTCATTTTGGGCATTCTTGGTGAGTGCCTGGTCATTGGATTTCTTAGAGGCATTTTCCTGCAGAAAAGAAAAATATTATAGTGATTCGCCGACCAACCTTGACAAGTGTTATCGATTCAATCATAAGTGTAGAAATGATAAAGACAATGCTTACCTCTTCCTTGTAAGAGATTAACCTGGTCTTACTGGTAATCAAATTTAGAGAGTGGATTGTAACCTCCTCGATGATTTCTCATGCTTCTTCGTCTGCTTCAGGAGATAACTGATTTGTGAACAAAATACCATGTTTGGGAATAAACCTTGCAAATTTAAACAAAAAACATACTTACCTTGTCGCATCGAGTCTTAAATTCAGGAATGTAAATGCGATCGACACAATCTACCATAGAATATGAACAATGCTTAGGATTAAATGCAACTACAACTGGTGGCACAGGAGTATATTATTTCATAGTTCATCAGTGAATTCAAATTTTAATTGTTGGTCAACGCGTAGGATCGTGTTGTAGGTTGCGATAAAATTTAATTTGTCTATCAAATCGCAAAATTCTGTCTCATCTCAGCTGAAGGTCTCCTATCGAATTACCAATATTTTAGAAGAAACTAGTATAATCGGTATGAGGGATAAGCAAGATCGTAGATAAACCAGTGTTTTCAGTGTCGACAGGTAAAGGTTCAAACTAAAACCAAGAGTTTAGTTTTCTAGCAATCAGACGATAATTAATGAGTGTATCAACATCACTGGATTGTCTTTGATGTTGTTTCATCGGTGCCTCTAGGAAAAGGTTCTGATGTCTACCCAAAATTGCACCATGGTGTTGATGTGGAAATATAGATATGACACGAGGGACATCAAAACATGACATGGGTAATTCCTGATAAATATGGAATGTATACACGAAAAATCACCTGGCAGTTGATTTGACCTATGGGGCATGAGGAGCATTTCTTTTCAGCGTCGGTGATTTTATTTTTGACACAAGTTATCGTTCCCTTTCCCCCTCTTGGCCAATGTATTATATATATATATTGACAATCGACGATCATTGATGCCTATGTTGACGATTTACCTTTCAGATTTCACCAATGTCGACAGTACATCGAAAATTTTAGAAAACTTTTTCATAGGCCAGAATCAACGATCGACACACCCTTTCTCCCATTTTTCTGATGCCAACGGTACATTGACGATCAAAGATTGGCGATTATCATTGTTATGTGGGAATTTTTCCTCTCAGATTTTTCCAAGGCTGATGATGGGCACGTGGCTCAAATTTTAAGCTTCATACACTTAGTCCAAATGCCAGGTTTACTTAGAGAAAAATTCAATTTGATCCAAACGGAACCGAATGTGATTGATGATAAAACATAAAAACAGAAAGAACCCATTGATCCCTACACAACTAACTGAATTCATAAAAGACAAAGTGGCACCCAAAAGAAAAAAATTCACAAAAAAATTTAGGGTGTGTTTAGTGCTCAACAAATGGCGATTATTTGGGAGAAAACAGAATCTATGCTCCTTCCCTCATGCTTAGCCTATGCAAATTGATTGAGAAACCATTTGTCTCTATTCCTTTTCAACATAACATTTTCTATAAATGTGTACACAAGTTCTTTGGTTCTCAAATATGGATCTACCTATGGGGTTAACCTCTTCCACCCTCTTTACTTTTAACCTCAACCCATTTCCTTTCTAGACAAGAGCCAGGTAGGGCATCCATTAGAGCAAGGCCATTTAGCTATCATTTCTTTGTTATGTTGTTGATCCACTACCAGTGAGCATCCATAGCCCCGATGGAGTCACCCTGACATAACAAACCTTGCTTCACTACCAGCAAGCATCCATAGCCCCAAAAAAGTCATTTGCATACCCTCTCGGACATTACACTCTTTTTATGGATCATCTTTTTCTGGAATAAATACCTAGAGTGAGTTAGAGAGGAGGATATATGTTTTTGACAAGGTGAAAGTGTTAAGGTGGAGCTTCCTCTGGCTCTGTCCATAGGTACATGTGATTCTTTCCATCTATCCATCTTTGAATTTAGCTCTACTAGGCCACTAGGAAGATATTTCATCGCTTCCACGGATAGTATGCTTACAAAGAAAAATATGATTTTGAAAATTTTGTTTGCCCAATGTCTCTTGTTTTATATGTAAGTGTACATCAGGAGAAGAGTTTGCTTCACCATATCTATTAAAGTTAACCATTGCTTCACTAAACACAACTTAATTAAAAGAAAATAACAAGCAAAAAGAGAGAAAATAAAAAAGGAGTTCGAAGACGGTCTTCCCTAAACCCACACACTCGTCCTGATAAAAAAGTATGCTAAAAAAAAAATGAAAAATAAAACAAAGAATCAAAATACACATATGTTTTATTTTTATTTTTTTACTATTATATAGTATTATTATTATTATTAGAGAAGTATTGTTTTAAGTCCGGTCATTCACTGGGAGGGTGTTGGATTCGCCCCTCAGATTTTGCAATGGATATGTGCTTGTCCCGATCTTCTCGACCATCTAGAAAGGTCCAAGCCATAGATTTTGAAACTTCAAGTGTTTTCCTTTGGACTCGTTTTTTTTATCCCACTTCAAGACTAGGTCTCCTACTTCGATTTTTTTTCTATGGACTTATGTTTGTCAAACCATATTTTAACTACATGTTGATGAGGGATGAGCTTAAATTTATCCTTTTCTTTTTCTTCATCCAACATGAGAAGGGTATCAATCCTTTGTTATAGAGCGGATGAGGGCTGACCTCTTGATGCCTAGGAAAGATGTAAAGATGGAAGATACAATCCATTTGGGAGAATGGCTTGTTTTCCATATACTATAAAGTACAAAGAGTTTTTTATGGCTTCTTTAGGTGTTACTCTATCGGACCATAAGGCTTTATGAGGTAAATTGTGTCAATTCCTATGATTCTCAACAACTGTTTTTTTTTTTAATTCTAACTAGGTTTTTATTGGTTGACTCTACCACCCCATTCCCTTGCGGATAGTAGTTTGCAGATTATCTTATTATGATCCCCTTATCAAGGGTGAATTATGTCAAGAGCGTGTAAGAAAAGTAGGCATCATTGTCAAAAATGAGAATGGAGGGAAATCCAAACCTTGTTATCAATTGTTGTTCTAAAAATTGGATTACTACCTTTTCATTAACGTGCATGAGAGGGATAGCCTCCGTCCATCTCGTAAAATAATATGTGGCAATCAAGATATATTTATGTTGTTTTGAAGAATTGGGAGTAATTTGTCCTATGACGTCTGTTCCCCATTGTTCGAATGGTATGGATATGGTCACTGTCTGGAGTCGAACAACTGCCCTCTTTTCTCTACCGGCACTCAACTGACAAGCTTTACATTTCCTGGCATATGCGTGAGCGTCCCTGAACAGATTAGGCCAATAATAACCTGCCCTTAATATTTTGTGAGTCATGGTTTCTCCTGCAAAATGTCCACCCTTTGGATCATCATGGAGCTATCTCAATGCTCTTTATGCATCATTGTGTTCAAGACATCTAAGGAGCACTCCATCATAATTTACGCGAAAAAGCACCGAATTTATGAGGCGATATTGAGAAGATTTTAACCAGAGGGATCTCCTTTATCTAGGGTTTAGGTTTTCTGGATGAGTTCCATGATGCAAGATATAAGACAAGTTTCCATACCAGGATTCTTTCCCGAGAGGTATGTATAAGGATTCGTTGCACCATAATGATAACTCATTTTCCCAACCGGAGTCTTCTACATTGATCAGATATTGGACCTCAACAACTAGTTTACACAATCCTTGACCCTTTACTACTTTGGCAGGTTTTATGTCTAGATAAAATTCATGAACAACTGCCATATGATTTCCCCTCCTTTCTCCCATTTCTTGTTGAGTGAACAAAGATCTGACTGCAGGGTGAGGGACTATGACTTTTGTGATTCTTCAGGATGTAGGATCTGAAATGTTTGACCGCTTTATAAACTGTGTAATCTTGTTTTTCTACAGCTGGATAGTTCATTTCACCTCCTTGAAGGTTAGTTCTCATAAATGATATCGGTGCCTCATTGTTTTCATCATCCTTCTCGGTAAGTATTGTGGCCAAGGAATCATTAGAAACAAAGGTATAAAGGAAAAAATATTTGATAAAATTAGGGATTCATAGTACTGGTGCTTGGGATATTGCAGTTTTGATGTCGGTAAAATATCCTTTATTTTCTTCATCCCATTTAAACTCTGCATCTTTGCGAATCATTTTTTGTAAAGGTTTAACAGTTTCAACAAAGTCAGGAGTAAATTTTCTCACAAAGTTGATTTTACCAAAGAAAGATTGCATGGCCTTTTTATTATGAGGCAAAGGGAGTTGAGTTATCGCTTTTATCTGTTCAAGGTCGATGCTAATTCCTCCTTGAGATATGATATGACCTAATCATTTTCCTTCCTCTACACCAAAGATGGTTTTCTTAGGGTTCAAAGATATTCCATACTTCCTACACATTTCAAAGCTCTGATTCAAATGTTGAATGTGGTCTTCCTTGTTTTTTGAGTATACCGTTATGCCATCTAAATAGACTACCACACACTTGTTAATTAATCCCCGAAAATCTATGTCCATGGCCCTATGGAAGGTTTCTCACGTGTTAATCAAACCGAAGGGAATTCATTTATAAGAAAAGGTTCCCCACTTGGTCCAAAAGGTAGTTTTTAATCGATCATCTTTTGAAACCAGGACCTGGTTATATCCCGAGAAACAGTCTAGGACGGAAAAGATTTCAGAGCTGGATAATGTCTGTAGGAGTTGTTCCATGGGTGGGAATGGATAGTTATCCTTTTGCGGTGATATGTTAAGGTTTTTGAAATCCACACACAGATGAGTATCCTCAAAATTCTTTCTGACAGGTACCAGATTGGCTACCCAGGCAGAGTGTCTTAACTGAAAGATAATCTTGGCATCTAATAATTTCTTCATCTCTTGATACATCAGAGGTTCCAGAGATGGGTGGTACTTCCTAAGATTTTGTTGGAATGGTTTTAATCCATACTTTAACAAGATTGTGCGTTGGATAATGCGAGTATCATAAGTTTTCAATTCTTGATAGGACCAAGCAAAGACATCTTGATATTCTTTAAATAGTTTGAGATAATATTTATTGTCTTCTTTGGACATTATCTTGCCCAAATTGACATTCTTGGGGTTCTTAGGGGTTCCTAGGTTTATAGTTTTGTATATAGGATATGAGCTCCATGTTTTTGCATTATTTGGCCCTCTAAACCTTTCCCTTAGGTGATGCAGGAGCATCGCTCCACCTCAACAGTGGGCCAGCTATCCAACACATCAAAGTGCATTCAAGGAGGGGAGAGGCACCATCCCTCTCATTTTCCCCTCATTTTTAAATTTCAAATGTAAAATTAAATGCAATTAAATGTTGCAAGGATGGAAGATCCAAATCGATGCCTTTGTACAGGTTGTAGATAAGGTTGCCTTTAATAGATGACAGGCTGATGAGATCTAGATCCGATTCAGACTAGATAGCCATTGAATGTAATTCAATGTAATTAATGAGAGTTAGGTGAGTTGGAGGGAGAGCTCGAGGAGCCCCTCTTTTGTAAAAAATATCATTGTATCAAAATTCATTAGATCTATCATGGAGAGAAGATGAGTGAGTAGAGAGCTCAAGAGAGGAGAGAAGAGTCGAGACTCTGTTATCATCCGAGCTCACACATTGTAATTAGTATTCTGGTTTTAATATAAAAGAACAGATTTCCCTATTTATCAATTCTTGTGTGGTGAATGTTCATTTATGAACATCATTTGTGTTTATATGAATCTATGTTATAGATGTGTATGAACAGTTTCCATATGCAGGGTGAATATAGAGTCCACTATATGTTTGAGTTTTGTTGAGTTGTTTTGGGTTTTTTTAGGCTATGCAAGGAGTGCACAACAAGGTATTGAAGCTCAGTAGGCAGTGCAAGGAGTGTGCGTATGATCTATTTCGAGTCAGAGAATAACATCCCAGGAGGGAACGGATTAACATTCACAATATCAAGAGGAGCCTAAAGGTTTTTGAATACCTTGGAGGAGAGATTGTGCAGAGGAGGCACAGAGAGAGATAGGGTTACTGAATACCCTGGAGGAAAGTGTAGCATAGAGTTATTGAGGACCCTGTAGAGATATTCCATGAGGGCATTAAGCAGGTGTAATGAGTGCACAAGTGAACTCTCTTTCAAGTTCTGAGAAGAGAAGTGTCAGAGGAAGACCCTTACAGAGTTGTTGGACACTCTGAATAAGAGCTATGCAAGGTGTGCATTGAGTAGGAGGCTACCAGGAGGGCACATAACACCATATGAAGAAGACAAGGGCCAAGAACCTTAGAAATTGAGTAAGTTAAAATATCAAGGGAGATAGTGCAAGGAGTGCATAGAGGTGAACCTAGTTCAGGTTCAGAAGATCGGAAGAGCGTCGGGTTTCCAGTAGGGCACCAGAAATCCTTCGAATAAAAGTTGAGGGTTGAGTCCCTCAAAAATTCGAGAAAGAAAAATCTCTGGAGGAATAGTGCCATTGTGCACAGAGTCTCTGCAAAGAGTGAAAAATGTTGAGAAAAGTCCAAATCTTAGACTGTGGGAGAAGTGCTAAGTTCGTAGAGCAGTGCAATTTTTCACAAAGAGAGCGCAAGGCATGCGCAAGTGAATTTTCAGAATTTAAAGCTGAGAAGAGATAGAGGCTACAAGAGTTGTGTAGGAGGGACTTAGAAAACCTTCTAAGTCTGAAAGATTGGAGGTGTTCAAAGGAGGCACTTGAGGTTTGAATCACCTCTGAGTAGAAAAGCTCAGGAGACACAACATTTCTAAAAATGCCAACATAGTGACCAAGTGGTCAGGCTTGCAGAAGGAGGTTCAAAGGCCGCATCCTTTGAGTATTTTAAAATATCCCAAGTTTGGGAAGAGTGCGCAGTAGCATGGAGGAGGAGCTATAGGAACCATTGGATTGATGGCATGGAACAATCTGGACCATCGGTTAGGAGTCCAATTGGAGGAAAAGTGTGCATCATGGAGTGTGAAGGTACTTGCACTCCCGAAGGGTTGGATTCATGGAGAAAATACCCACCATTTATTTGTGGGGAACAGGTTTCATCAGATCCTGAGATACAAAGGTTTGATACTCCAAAAGTGTAAGGTGTTGGAGCAGGCAGAACGGTCTAAGCCCAAACTACCACAGTCACTATGAACCATTGATTGGAGTGGGGTTTATGGATCGTCGATCCCGTTGTGAATTCGACACTCTGGGAGTTTATAACTCTGAAGGTTTTATGGAGATGTGTTTTTAGATTTTGCCGATGCTGAAGTCCAAAGAACTTTAGGAGGTTGAGCCCCGGGTCACAGATCGAGTTTGCATGAAGAAATCACCTAGCCCAAAGAGCTAGTGCCTATTTTCATTCGAATTTTCAAATAGGGAGCAGGAACCCGTGGATCTCATAGGACCTGTGCCTAAGAGAAAAAAGGGGCCTGTGTAAAGTAATTTTGGGCTCCAACAGGGGCCTAAAGAGCCAATTCGGCTCATCTTTGTGAATATCCTTGACCGAGAGGTCGCATAACCCCCAGGAGGGGAGGGGGGTTGGATCAAGTGGTAGTTACACAGACTCCCGAAGGGCCAGAGTCACAGAGAAAATCCTCATCGTTTATTTGTGGGGAACAAGTGTCATCGAATCTTGATATTCAGAGGTTTGATACTCCATAAGTGTAAGGTGTTGGAGTGGGAAGAATGGTCGAAGCCCGAACTCCAAGATTCATTGCGAAATGTTGATTGGAGCAGGGTTTATGGATCATCGATCCCGTTGTGGATTCGACTCTCTGCGAGTTTAGAACTCCAGAGGTTTTGTGGAGAAGTGTTTCCATATTTTTTCGAAGCTGAAATCTGAAGCACTTTACGAGGTTCAGCCCCAAGTCACAATCTGAGGTCGCATGAAGGAAATAACCTAGCTCGAAGAGCTAGTTTTTGTTTTCATTTGAATTTTCAAATAGGGAGCAGGAAATTAACAAGAGCCCGCGGGTCTCACAGCACCTGCACCTAAGAGAAAAAATGGGCATGTGTAAAGTAATTTTGGGTTCCAGAGGGCCCCGAAGAGCCAATTCAACTCATCTTTGTGAAGATCCTTGATCGGGAGGTCGCAGAACCCCCAATAGGGGAGGGGGGTTGCATCAAGTGGTATCAGAGCCCAAAAAAGGTTATGTCTGATAGCATCAGGTGTAAATCAAAGCCACAGATTTTAATTTTGTGGGAAAGAGGAGACAAAGAAGTAGCCTAATGTCATCAAGTAGTATCAAAGCTTAAATTGTGCCTACAGATCATAGGCAAAGGTATGAAGGTGAGAAGAGATAGCCTAACAACGTCAAGCAATATCAAGAGCATGACTTTTCTTGAAGAAAACAGGCAAAGGGAAGAACATACAGAGTGTGATGATCTATAAAGATTGTTGCAAGGTGTGCAACAAATAGTTGACAGCCAGGTGGGCTGTATAAAAATATGGAGGTTCTCTCAGTTGCAAGGTAGCCAGCAGACTTTCCAGGAGGGAAGGCAGAGGAAAAAATGGCTACAGAAGGCCATAGACATGCTCAAGGCAAGGACCACTAACAAAAAAGAAAAGTAGAAATTGACAAGGAGCTCAACAAAATCTGGGCAGAGATGGACAGGCTAACGCTAAAGATGCAGCAGGAGGCAAAGGTACACTGGAGGTACGAATGGACTCTGAAAAGGAAAGAAAAGTGGTCTATTAAAAAGTTGTTGGCCAGAAGGCAACAACAAGTGTTGAGAAGGTGGTTGAGGCATGCTGAAAACCTTAGTGACACAAGAAGCAGGTTTTTATTTGCAAGCCATAGGTTGGAGAAAGCCTCAATGATGGGGAAAAAGAGAGATCATTGGAGGATCTCATGAACTGCCACGAGGGCAGTGATAAAAAAACAAATTTCCATATGGGAAATGAGGTGAGATTAGTTGGAGATATCATAGACTGCTAGGAGGGAAGAGGTGGAAGTTCATATTTCCAAGAGGGAAATGAGAAGAGATTAGTTGATCTCATGGATTGCCAGGAGGGCAGAAGAGAAATCCCAAAATTCCAGGTGGGCAAGGGATGAGACTTGAACTCAACTGAGAGTTCGTATTAGCAAGGAGTGATGACAAAAGAAGATCAAAGGTGTGTTATGATCATCGGGGGAATTTAGATATTCCTTCCACATAGCCCAGTTGAGGACAGAGCTTGTGTTGCAGATGCAACAACAGAGGAAAGACAACCAGTTGTGATTGTCATAAATAAGGAAAAGGATCAGATATTGAATTCTACCCCAACAGAAAAAGAGGAGCACACAATTGAGTTGCTCACTCAGTGGGAGATGGAGTTGAAGATGCTGGAGGATTGGTTGGACAATCCAGAACCATAAGATGGTTTCCAGGAGATAGCCATGCCAAAGGGAGCATAATGCCATCATGAGCAGCTGGAGGAAGCAAGAGATGTACCAGCAGAGGAGTTGGCAGAAGTTGAAATGATAGAGGAGGAATATGAGCAGTAGCTCAGTGAGGAGACTACATAATTGGAGTCTGCAAGAGAGTTGCAAATCAATGCCACATAAGAAAAAAACAACCGGGGAGATCAGGTTGATCTAACCATTGAAAAGGATAAAGTGCAACAGGCTAGTCTGCATGAAAGGAGGAGCCATCCAGTGGGGAATCTAGACAAAGAGACAGAGTAGATAAGAGATTTTATGGTGAAGTTAGCAAAATAAACTTCCAACAAGGAGAAGCTGAGTAGAAGAAAGCCTATAGTAGCAGCAGGGAAGCAGCGACAACAAAGAAGAGAAGTAGGAGGACAACTCCAAATGAGAGTTTGGGATCCATGTGGATTTCAACACTGGAGCAGAGGATCTCATGAGAAGGAGCTCATGATTTTCCCAGCAGTGGAGTATGATGCAGGATCATCACTCCACCTCAGCAGCATGCCAGCTATCCAACACATCAAAGCACATTCAAGGAGGGGAGAGGTGCCAACCCTCTCATTTTTCCCTCATTTTTAAATTTCAAATGTAAAATTAAATGCAATTAAATGTTGTAAGGATGGAAGAGTT
This sequence comes from Picea mariana, assembly GCA_032191745.1. NCBI lineage: Eukaryota > Viridiplantae > Streptophyta > Pinopsida > Pinales > Pinaceae > Picea > Picea mariana. The sequence continues at coordinate 381,002 of JASDQU010100741.1, read as the reverse complement.
GAGTCGATTCCTTTGTACAAGTTGTATATACGACCACCTTTAATGGATAATAGGCTGATGCGATCTAGATCTGATTCAGACTAGATGGCCATTGAATGTAATTCAATGTAATTAATGAGAGTTAGGTGAGTTGGAGGTAGAGCTCAAGGAGCCCCTCTTTTGTAAAAAATCTCATTGTATCAAAATTCATTATATCTAGCATGGAGAGAACATGAGCAAGTAGAGAGCTCAAGAGAGGAGAGAAGAGCCGAGACTCTATTGCAGTCCAAGCTCACACATTGTAATTAGTATTCTGGTTTTAATACAAATGAACACATTTCCCTGTTTATCATTTCTTGTGTGGTGAACGTTTGTTTATGAACGTCATTTGTGTTTATATGAATCTATGTTGTAGATGTGTATGCATAGTTTCCATCTGTAGGGTGAAGATAGATTCCATTATCTGTTTGAGGGTTGTTGATTTTTTCTGGGTTTTTTAAGGCTATGCAAGGAGTGCACAATAGGGTATTGAAGCTCAGTAGCCAGTGCAAGGAGTGCACAATAGGGTATTGAAGCTCAGTAGCTAGTGCAAGGAGCGCACAACGGAGTATTGAAGCTCAGTAGCCAACGCAAGGACTGTGCATCTAAACTCTTTAGATTCAGAGAAGAATGTGCCAGGAGATCACACCAAAACATTCACAATAACAAGAGGACCCTCAAGGTTGTTGAATACCTTGGAGGAGATATTGTGCAGAGAAGGCACAAAGAGAGGCAAGGTTACTGAATACCCTGTAGGAAAGTCTACGCATGAGTAAGCATAACACAAAGTTATTGAGGACTTTGTAGAGATCTACCATGAGGGAATTGAGAAGGTTCAAGGAGTGCAAAATTGAACTCTCTTTCAAGTTTTTAGAAGAGAAGTGCCAGAGGAAGACACTCACAAAGTTGTTGAACACTCTGAATAAGAGATTTGCAAGGTGTGCATTGAGCAGGACTCTACCAGGAGGGCACAAAACACCATCTGGAGAATACAAGGGTCAAGAACCTTAGAAATTGAGTAAGTTAAAATCTCAAGGGATATAGTGCAAGGAGTTCACAGAGGTGAACCTGGTTCAGGTTTAGAAGCTCAAAAGAGAGTTGGGTTTGCAGTTGGGTTTCTAGGAGGGAACCATAAATCCTTTGAATAAAAGTCAAGGGTCGAGTCCCTCAGAGATTCGAGAAAGCAAAATATCAGGAGGAATAATGACATTGTGAATAGAGTCTTTGTAAAGAGTGCAGAAGGATGAGAACAGTCCAAGTCTCAGACTGTGGAAGAAGTGTTAAGTGCGTAGAGTAGTGCAAGTTTGCACAGAGAGAGCGCAAGGCGTGCACAAGTGAATTTTCATAATTCAAAGCTCAAAAGATATAGCGTCTATAATAGTTGCGTAGGAGGGACTTAGAAAACCTTATAATTCTGAAATATTGGAGGTGTTCAGAGGAGGCACGCAAGGTTTGAATCACCTCGAAGTAGAAAATATCAGGAGAGACATCGTTTCTAAAAACAACAGCATAGTGACCAAGTGGTCAGGCTTGCAGAGGGAGGTTCAAAGGCCGCAATCTTTGCATATTTTAAAATATCCCAAGTTTGAGAGGAGCTCATAGCAGTGTGGAGGAGGAGCTACAGACACCTTTGGATCAGTTGCGTGGAACAATTTGGACCATCGGTTAGGATTCCAATTGGAGTAAAAGTGTGCAACCTGGAGTGTGAAGGTACTCGGACTCCCGAAGGGCCAGAGTCATGGAGAAAATCCTCGTTGTCTATTTGTGGGGAACAGGTGTCATCAGATCATGAGATCTGAAGGTTTGATACTCTGGAAGTGTAAGGTGTTGGAGTGGGTAGAATGGTCGAATCCTGAACTCTTGGAGTCATTGTGAACTATTGATTGGAGTGGGGTTTATGGTTCGTCGATCCTATTGTGGATTTGATGCTCTGTGAGTTTATAACTCCAGAGGTTTTGTGGAGAAGTGTTTCTGTATTTTTCTGAAGAGGAAGTTTGAATCACTTTAGGAGGTTCAGCCACAGGTCACGGCGAGAGGTTGCATGAAGGAAGGGACCTATCCCAGAGAGCTAGTGTTTATTTTCATTTGAATTTTCAAATAGGGAGAATGAGCTTAACGGGTTCCCGCGGGTGTCATAGGACCTTGCCTAAGAGAAAAAAGGGGCTTTTGTAAAGTAATTTTTGGTTCCAGCAGGGGCCTAAAGAGCCAATTTGGCTCAACTTTGTGAATATCCTTGACTGGGAGGTCGCATAAGCTCTAGGAGGGGAGGGGGGCTACATCATTAGGTTGAAAAGGTTCTCCACATTGGCCACACCTTTTGGTATCGTGTGAAACTTTGGTTTGTCATCAAAGTGATCTTCTCCATTCTTTTGTTCGTAGAGATTTGATTATGTGAGTAGTTCTTGGAATATTTCATCATCAATGGCCAAATCCTTAAAATTCTCTTGATTAGTCAGGAAATCTACAATCTGTTCATCCCCCTCAAAGACTTTCCAGATATAAATGTTGTTATATACCGACAGTTTGTAGAGAAATTCTACTGCAAACCTTGAGGCTTCATAGTCTTCTAAAGGAGATAATCTTGAGGCTGCAATGGCTAGAGCATCAACAAGGGTATTTTTCATCATGGGAACAACAATAATGTTGAAGGCCTCAAAATTGTATATTAGTATGTGCACCTCTTGCTAGTACTTTCTTAAGTGAGGTGAATTTCAATGGATAGTATTCTTCACTTTCCTGACGATAATTTCGATGTCTCCAAAAACTTTCAATTCCTTGACGTTTAGGTCGATGGATTTCTTTAGTCCCTAGACTAGATCTTCATATTTAGAAGTGTTATTAGTGCATTCAAATTCTAATATGCAAGATAAGAAGTTTTGTTTCCCCTTTGGGTCAATGAGGATACATCCTACTCTCAGCCTCTCTTGCGATTTAGAACCATCAAAGTACATCATCCAAATTTCTAGGGGGGGATTACTAACTTCTTCATGTATAGCTCTTTTTTCACTTTCAACCTCCTTATTTGCTACTTCTGTCGGAGAATCCTAACAAAGGATGATTTCTTCTACAATTGCTAGTAATTCTACTTGAAAAATCATTTCAGATTTTTGTGTGGGAGGTATTTCATACATGTGAGGGGAAAAATTATCGAAATCAAAATCACAGGATTACTTTCCTAAGACATAGAACTTTGTCGACGTGGGTTCATTTGGGGTATCTAAATCAATGATGGTATATTTGAGATATATTTCTCTATCAATCCTGATCATGTTTGTATGTCCTTTTAATGACAACCACAGATCAGCCCAGTCGGTACTAAAGTATTTGTTTAATTTATCAGACCAATCTCAACTAAGTAGCAGTCCATAGGCCTCTGGGATGTCTACTATGATTATTTCAATTACATGAACAAATTTGAGGTGTGTAGAAATTTTGATCATGACATATTTCAGTTCCCTAATTACCTTTACATGATTCTTATCTGGTTGTATAATTTTTTTATCACTTTTGAGTGGGGCTGTGTTCAATTTCTTGCAAATTGACAATGGCATGACATTTGAAGATGCCCCTGAATCGACTAGGAAATTATGCATATTTTTGTTGAAAACTTCAAACGTCAAGAGGAAAGGAGGAACAAAAGGCCTTCCTCTTTTTTCAAAGAACAAGCATTCACACTTAGCTTATTTGTTAAATCTGTGGGAGATGGGACCTCAATTTGGTCAGTTCTTGTTATAGGGGTATCTATTAATTTTAAGGCCTATAACATAAAATTCTTTTGTTGAGGGATCCTACACATGTCCATGATAGACACACTTTCCTTCATATTCTTCAATTCTTCTACCACACTGTAGTCTAGCTTAGGAGCTTCTTATGTGTGTTTGTTTGTGCGATTTTTTTGAGAAGAAAGTAGGGGTTTGAGGCGATCGACCACTTGATTCCCTCGAGATAATTGAGTAGTGGTGGGATTACCTTGGACAGGTTGAATTTTGATTCACATCTGTATAGCCAAAATTTCATTCAGGGGTCCATGCACCTCAACAATGTCGTTGAAAGGTATCGGGTGATTGGAGTCCCATATCAGCATGGCAGTCTCTTGAAGTGGTTCTTTATTTTATTCATCGATGGCATTTATTGTTGAGATACTAAGTTGTTCGGTTAGAGAGCATTCATCTAGGAATCTATTAGCCATTAGATTCATAGAATACAACCATTGGGGGTAGTCCCTTTATGAATGGTTTTCTTGGTGATATGTACAGAAAGAGTCAGATGTTACATTCCCTAATTCGACGTTTAGGTTAGCTAGGGGAGGTTCTATGGCTTTGAAGGGTGAATTTATTTTAAAAAAGGGTTTATAAGGTCTTTGATTTTGGTTTCCTTCCCTAGAACTCCTTTTCATATCTACGATCTCGTTGGAGATTTTTTTTATCATCCGTTGTAGGTTTTCTAGATCCCCTCCTTCTTTCTCAGGACCTTGTTTTGTTTGTTTTCCCGAGGGTCTTGTTAACAAAAGTCCTCACTTAGGTAGAGGTTGGGTTTACTTTTTTATTAGTGATATCTGACCTTCTTTTCACCCTTTCATTTGGAATTCAATTGTTTTAGCTTCTTCAAAATTTTTGGCTAGAGTATGTTTGGCATCTCTTTTTATAAACATGGAAATAGAAGCTGGGAGAGCATTAGCGTATACTTCAATTTGCAACTCCTGGGTAGGTTCAACCTTGGGTTGGAATTTTTTCAAAATGGTGGTGAACCTTTGGTTGAAATATTTAACCTTTTCTTTTGGACTCATAGTGGCGGTGAACAATTCAGCCATTAAAGCTCATGTGGTAGTTTCTTTAGCAAATTTGTCCAAGAAATCCTTTTGAAACTTTGTCGAGTTAGTTATGGAACCAACTAGTAAGTTGAAATACCAAGTCGAGGATGAGTTTTCAAAGGTATAAGGAAAAATTATGCACATTACATATTTTTGTCACACTTTCATAAACCTTATAGCTAATATGAACTTCTTAATATGGTCCTCATGCAATCCAAATATTTGGGGGTCAAATTTAGAGAGTAATTTTTCTAGATGTCTGGGTAGGTTATGCATCCATCTTGGAATTTCTAGAGCATCTCTTTCCAACCATGGTTGATTATATTGAGGTTGATCTCCCCTTTCTACATTGTTATCATTATTATCCTCCATGTCTTCTAATTCAGAGCCTAAGTGATTTGAGTTAGACCCTTCCTCTTCAAAATCAAAATCGTCAGGTTCAGAGTAATTACCAGCTGGTTTTTCGGGTATCAGATTAAGGGGTTGTCCATTCTTCATGAGGGAAAAATGTATCAAGTGTTCTACCGTGTGAAGGAACACCTGGTTAGGGGTGTCAACAACTAGTCTACTTATTTTTTTTATTCGAGGAAGTAAAGGAGATAAAGGTAATTCTCTGATCTGTCGGACATAAAATCTAGTGATTATTCTGAACTTATTTAAATGTTTGTTAGGAAGAGAGTAAGGTACGTCAGGGTATAGGTGTTCTTCCTCTTCATGTTGAGGTGAGTTACTCGTATCAGGAGTACTCTCTGTATGTGGGATGTCTTGAGAGTGACTAGCCATGCATGTGGGTTGTTTTGAATCTATAGGCTTTGTGTAATATATTATCATAAATATTGTTAGCCATGCATTCGTTCAGGCCCTCCTTCTAGCACCAATTTTGTTGAGGGGTCTGAGATCCCTTTAACTCAATAACAAGAACCAAACTTGCTGAATAGGCCCAATTATACTCGTAAGCGTTTGATGAGTGGTAAGGTTCTCCATATTCATGATCTAGATGGAATTATCGATGGGATTTAATCGTGATTGAAAGATATGTATTTTATGTTAAACCTTTCCTCAAGATATGCAGTTCTCTTTTGGTTCTTTTCTAACATTTATGACTAAAGAGAGATAGAGATTTAAACTAGATGACAGAGTGAACTCAATTATGTGTTGGGGGAAGGTTGGGTTGTAGGATAACCTTATACCTTAGCATGCAGACGAAGAATATCTAAACTAATTCAAATTAGCATTAATACCATTTTGATTAATAGACATTCAACATTGTCTGAGATAACAGTTACAAAAAGAAAATGTATACGTGACAAGAAGTTAGCGCAACAAAAATTAATTTTCAATGCTCTATTATCAATCACAGGTTAACACAATCGATTTATATTCATCAACTAGAATAAAATAATTGTTGCAACATTATAAGATAGCTTTAAATAACAGATAAAACAACTCTTACTCAATACAAAAACAAATATTGATTTTGAAGACAGAGATATTCCCCCTCGGTCCAATCACATTCACGCCTCATATGAAAGAAGTGTCTTTGGTTCCAAACAAAACTTCTTAATTAAAATAACTTGCACATAAATAGTTCTCTTACAAAATTTTAGAAAAATTCGTTCTCTCCAAAACCATCGAACTTGTGTCCAAGGTCGATGCCCTTATTTATAAAAATAACTATACTAAAAATAGCTACTAAAGTTGTGTTAAGTGAATAAAATGCCACGTGGTGGACTTTATCTATCTGTTCTATTTTGATCATCTAGTGGTTTTACTAAAGTGGATTGTTTGTCTCATACTCTGATCACCTACAAAAGATATATTTGCATGTATTTGCATACAAGAACCTGTGTTGATCTAATGGAGTGGAGAGGACCTTCTTCATGTCAATTGTTCATTCCTTGTACTTGATTAGTTTGACACTCAAGTGTTGTAATACTGTGAGAGATTTAATCGGAGGCTCCATGAACTTCTTCACTTGACTTAGGATCATGTTTGAAACCTGCAAAATCTCCTCTTCGTACACCTGGTCTTGCTCTGCATGTTGCGTAGATCGGGGAAATCCTTTGGTGAACCAAACTCTGCCAAGTTAGTATTCCTCATTTCCTGATTGATTTTCTCCCTACTTTTCTCACACTCTCCCCATATTTCCTGCATTTTCCGTTGAGGTTCTTGGACCATGCTTACCCAATGTTTAGTTTCCTTCCTTATTCAGGTGATGTTGTTGTCCATCAACACTCGAATACCATGCTCTTTTGTATCTTGGCCCTTTTGTACTTCATTGATGTAATCGATTCATTCTAGAGCTTGACGTTCCTTCTCATACCATTGATGCAAGTATTTACAGGTTTCCAACCTCATGAGGGTATCTTCTTGTAAATTTTTTATGTGAGCGGTGAAGAGGTCTCTCTACCTTTTGAATTGTGCATACATCTCTTAGAACTCACTCTTCAAGAGTACCACTGCCTGTGTTGAATTTTGGTAATATTGTACTTGATGTTGCAAATGGTCCAGTTCTTTCTTCATGGAGGATACATTCCTTTCATCCATTTTTTCCCTATCTAAAGTGGCATCATTTATGGCCATCCCTGCTCTGATTAGCTCAGTCATCTTAGCATTTTCTATGTCAAATAGTGTTTCCTCTATGGTTATGAGAAGTGTTCTATCAAGCGTGAGCTTCCTTTTCTTGATCATTCTTATCATCGCAACTTTTCTTTTCCTATCATAAGAAATTTCCTGTATATCGATGACTTCGTCTACTAGTTCAGGAATTTGTTGGTCCCCCAGGATAGAGTATTTCCTAGGCTTCCTTTCGTGTAGAGGTGTTCTATGGCAGGTTCTCTTAGTTCCTTAGCAGGGGAAATTACCGTATGTTCTGGTGACTTGGCCTCCCGCTGGTCCTTTTCGGCTGATAGAGTCTTGGTCTTATATGGGGAAGTAGGCGAAGGGTCAACATTAGTTGGGAGTTCAGTCATTGAGATGTCGATTTTTGGCTGTCCCGCTCCTTCTTCTTGTTCTCCAGCATACAAGTCATTCTTGGATCTATCATTATGTGGTTGTGTTCCCAATTTATTGGGAAACATAGTGTCAAGAGTGTTCCTAGCCTCATGATCACCTTCCTGGGGGTTTGGGATCAAAACATCAAAAGATGGAGCAGATAATTCCCCTAGATCCTCATGTTGTGTGATTGGTACCGAGGTTATGAATGAAGCTTCTGAACCTTCCTCATCATCATATATGGTGATTAAATCTATAATGATAGTATGCATACCTATCCCACTTGATGCTCTTGTTGTCCTTCATTAAGCTGCAGTAGTCATTGGTGATCCCGCTTGTGGTGAAATAGGGTTCGGTTTTTTTTTATCAGTAGTCTCCTCTGGTGGAATTGTCTCTGAGCCATTTAGCTATTCCTCATGATTGCTTGTATCATCTAGGGTAATCCTCAAGGTTTCTATCAAAGGGTTAAGTGGGTGATCTTCCCCTAACTTTTCCATAGCCCTTTTGGATTCTTCCAGTAACAATATCCTCCTCCTCTGTGCCTCTATTGCTTCTACTGCTCTATTTTCTTATCTTACCCCTAGTGCTTCTTGAATTGTATCCTCTATTGTCTCAACTTGCTCATCCATAGAAATTTCTTTGAATTTGGTAATCTTTGGGTTAGCCCTTCTATGGAGCACTTCCTCCCAGTCTTTGGCGCCCTCGGTAAATATCTCATCTTCGAAGCTATCATGAGTATATGGCCATCATGAGGAAACCTATAATGTATGCTTGAGTACCAGGCCTTTTGGCTCATGCTTGTGAAAAATAGGCCTTAATGAGTGTATCATCATCGACGGATCATCTTTGACGTTGTTTTGTTGGCACCTCTAGGAAAAATTTCTAATGCCGACCCAAAAATGCCCCATGGTGCTAACGTGGAAATATAGATATGACACGGAGGACTTCAAAATATGACATGAGCAATTCCTGAGTAATACAGACTGTATACGCGGAAAACACATGGTAGTTGATTTGACCTCTGGGGCATGAGGAACATTTATTTTCGGTGTTGGTGATTTTATTTTTGACATAGGTTATCGTTCCTTTTATCCCTCTTTGTTGATGTCGACGGTATATTAGTGATCGATGGTCGACGATTGTTGATTCCTATGTTGATGGTTTACCTTTCATATTTCACCGATGCCAACAGTACATCGACAATTTTAGAAAAAAAAATCATAGGCCAAAATCAGCGATTGGTGTGCCCTTTCTCCCATTTTTCGGATATCAACGGCACATCGATGATTATCATTTTTATGTGGGAATTTTTTCTCTCAATTTCTTTGAGGCCGATGATGGGTGCGTGGCTCAAATTTTAAGTTTCATACACTTACTCTAAATGCCAAGTTTACTTAGAGAAAAAGTCAATTTGTTCAAAAACTCCAAACCAAACCGAATGTGATCGATGATAAACCATAACAATAGAAAGAACCCATTGATCCCTACACAATTGACTAAATTCAGAAAAGACAAAGTGGTACCCAAAATAAAAAATTCACAAAAAATTTTAGGGTGTGTTGAGTGTTAAACATGTCCCTTATTCATCACCAGTTGGTGGCTTGATGTATGTGATGGTTTGCATAAGACCAAATATTGCACATGCAGTGGGAGTTGTGAGCAGGTATATGAACAATCCAGGTAAAGAACATTCGGAGCTAGTAAAGTGGATTCTCAGGTATTTGAGAGGTACTTCTACTCATGCATTATGTTTTGGAGGTTCAGTCATTGTTTTATAGGGATATGTTGATTCAGATATGGCAGGTAATAAAGATAGCATGAGGAGCACCATGAGGTATGTTTTTATTGTAGGTGGAACAATAGTAAGTTGGATTTCAAAAATACAAAAGGTTGTTTCACTTTCAACAACAAAAGTAGAGAATGTTGTTGCTATAGAGGCTAGTAAATAAATGATTTGGTTATAGAGGTTTATGAAGGAATTGGGAAAGAAGCAGTTGAATAGAAGGTTGTACTATGAAAGTGAGATTTCAATTCATCTTGCAAAGAACTCAGCCTTCCATTCAAAGACTTGGCATATACATATCATGTACCATTTCATACGATCCATCTTGGAAGATGGACATTTGAATTTGGAAAAGATACATACTAGCCAAAATCCTACAGACATGTTAACAAAGGGAGTAACCAGTGAGAAACTTAGTTCCTACTCAGGTTTAGTTGTCCTTCAAGCATGAAGGTGAACATGAAATGTTTTTCAGGTCCAAGGTGGATCATAGTCCAGTAGGTAAAGGAGCAGTGGAGTTGTTGTGATCAGTCTCCAAGTGGGATATTGTTGGTTGTGAAGCCTGATTATCTTCTTGATTTAGAGGTATTTATTTTCAGCTGTGTTTATACCCCATGAATATTTTTCACCCAAGAAGACTATACACCCCTCCACATGGGGGGGTTTCCCCCCCCCCGTGGGGTCCAGGGGTTCAAGAGAAATCACCCGAAGGAAAAATTACCTTGTAAAATATTGTAATTTCGTAGTCAACTGGACCGTTCATTATAAGGTTGTAGATCTGACGGTAGAATTTAATTTAGGGATTTTTTTCCCTATAAGGAAACCCTCTTTTATGATGGAATTGTATTGTGGATGTGCATGTGTGTTTTATTTTCACATTTGTTTTATTTTATTGCTTTGCGATCCTGTTTTTATAACAAGCCAAACAATCCAAACTCCTTCATTGCACTTGGACTGAAGCTGAAGAATGTAATATAGTTGAAGTATATAGTTTATGTTTTACTAACTCAATCTTAGGTACTAACATTTGGACTTTATTCTTTGATGGCTCTAGATCACAAGAAGGAGTTGGGGTAGGTTGTATACTCATTGACCCTAAAAAGCGTAAAACTTTTATATCTTTTCGTCTAGAGTTTGAATGCACCAATAACACTATTGGATACAAAGCCTTGGTCCAAGGCCTAAAAAAGGATATTGATATCAAGATAAAATTCCTATGATTTTTTGGTGATTCGGAAATAATTGTCAGATACGTAAGGAATACTATACAATCCATGTCTCCTCATATGAAAGGTTATTGACATGAGGTATGGAACTTAATAAATTCTTTTGATGCCTTTAAAATTACTTCCATACCTCATTCTCATAATGTTTTCGTTGATACTTTAGCTAACGCAACATCTAGATTCACACCCCTGAATAACCATTTTATTGTTGAAATTATTTGTAGACCTTCCATACCCAACAACATCACCAACTAGAGGGTTTTAAACTATGTCCCTCAGCTGATAGACTACCTTACCAGCATCGATGTATTCTTGGATTCTATAATAGATGACAAAGTAAACTAGCAAAATCTACGTGATTATCAGTATGAGGCAAATAATATTAAGGCTAACTGCATCCCAAGGAATGTATTGTCGCTCTAAAAGTTGTTTGCTTTGCAGTCCATATTCATGACAAGTTAACAACTATGAATCTGAAGACGAACAACTCGACCATGATGCATGATTTAGTGAATCTAGGCACTCATAAACAACCTAAATTATCAATTTAGGCACTTGTTGTTTGGAGGCAGAAAATCATACTTTCACGTATTTGTTCAAGAAGTATTGGTATGTATTCACTTGGACCTAAGAAGATATGAAAATGTACAACACTCACATCATTCAACAAGTCATTCCCATTAAATAGGGTGTCAAACTGTTTACAAAAAAAGTCAAGAAGATGCACCCCACTCTTGAGCCATTGATCCAAAAGGAGCTAAAGAAATTATTGGATGCCTGGATTATCTTCAAAGTGCAAAATTCTACCTAGGTGTCAAATTTGGTACCTGTTCGAAAGACGTCAAGGGAAATTAGGCTGTCTGTATATTTCATAAATCTAAATTGAGCCCCTGACAAGGATAAATACCTTGTTCCCTTGATGGAACATATACTACATCATGTCTCTAGTTATAAAATGTTTTCTCTTCTATATGGTTTTTCTAGATACAATCAGGTTCTCGTAGCAGAACCTAACTGGCTGAAGACCACTTTTAGAACCAAGTGGGGAACGTTCACATATTGAAGAATTCCCTTTTCGTTGATCAACACAAGAACAAATTTACAAAGGGAAATGGACATAGTGTTTAAAGGTATGATCTGTCACAGTGTGTTGATAAACCTCAATGATTTTACGGTGTATTCCAACAAGAGATTCGATCACCCACACCATCTTAAACAAATTTTTGAAAGATGCAGCAAGTATGAAATCTCTCTGAATCCTAAGAAAATCATCTTCGCTATTTTAGAAGGAAAACCATTGGGGCACATCAATTCTAAGCATGGGATCTTTGTCGATCTAGAACGCACTAAATCCATCATGCATATCCCATTTCCAAAGAACAAGAATTCTATGCAATCATTTTTCAACAAGATAAATTTTGTAAGAATATTCATATCTAACTTTGTCAAAATAGTTAAACCCATTCAATAGATGATTAAGAAGTATGCTCATTTCAAATGGACATCTATTAAGAAGGAATATTTTGAGAAATGTAAGGCTTCCATGGTAGTTTGCCTTGCACTTTAGAGTTTGTATTTCTCCAAAGAATTATTTTTTTACACATTTGCTTCGGGTCATTCTCTTGTAGCAGTGCTCACCCAAAAAGATCAGCAGCGGAATGTATGTCCCATAGCTTTCATGAGCATGTGAATTAAAATTTCTAAACCAAAATATCCACCAGTGGAAAAAAAATCTTTTGATGTTCACAAATCCATCAAATAGTTCATCGGAGTCACACCAAGGTGATCATACCTCACCTAGAAGTTAGGTCTCTCTTTGTGTAAAAGGAGTTGGGTGAAATACGAGGAAACTGGATGTATTTTTTATAGGAATATTACTTGGAATTCAATCCAACAACTATAGTCAAAGGTCAAGGCCTATGAAAATTAGCAACTAAGGCCATGGATACTGAAGATCAGAAGGAAGAAGGCTAGTAGGAAGAACCAGTATTATATGCATAACAACCTCCTTATGTACCATCACTTGAGAATTCATGGTACAATGACCTCAAGTAGTATATTCCTAGTCCATGGTATTATTTTCATAAGGAATTCTGAACGAGTTCTCCTCCGGTGCCTTGACAAACAAGTTGTTGACAGATTCTTCAAGGAGCTTCATGATGGAAGAGCCGAAGGGAATTTTGCAAGAGAAAATACAACCCACAAGATTCTAATAGATAGATATCATTGGCCTATGGTGTTTAAATATGATCATTCGTATTCCCATAGCTGTGATGTTTTCCATAAATTAGTTGGGAGAGGAAGCATGGTTGTTTTTCCACTCCAACTGTTGTTGTTGAAGAACCTTTTGATCAATTGGGGATAGATATCATTGGTGAGATCAAACCTCATTAATATAAAAAACATAGGTATATTAGCACTGCCAGTGATTATTTCATGCGTTGGATAGAAGTCGTACCACTAACTAAGGTAAATGAACAAGTGGTGATTCATTTTTTGGAACAACACATTATTACCAGGTTTGGATTACCCACTACTCTTGTGTTTGATAATGCTACTTAATTCTCGTCATTAAAATTAACTGGTTTTTCCTTGGAAAAGGGAATCATTCTTAAATATGAAAATAAATATTATCCCCAAGGAAATGGACTAGATGAATGTACTAACAAAAACATCATCTATATCCTAAAGAAAATTGTAGTTGATCAACAAAGAAATTTGCACAATGTTCTACCTAATATTCTCTAGAAAGACTGGGTCACTCCAAAATAATATATAGGGACCTCCCCATACTTTATCATTTACGGAAAGGAATCCATTCTCCCTCTGAATATCTATCTTCCTTCCCTATAACTCACTCAACAATCATGTAGGTGGGAATGCCCCACCATCTAGAAACGCATAAATAGCTTGGTAAAACTAGAATAAGAAATTTGAATCTCACCAATAGACCATAAAATGATGGTTTGATGGGGCATTCTCTATTGAAAAGGACTTTCAGGTTGGCAACCTAGTTCTCAAATGGGACAAGCCACACAAAGACAAAGGGAAACACTCTAAGTTTCAACAATTGTGAATGGGCACTTTCACCATTAAGGAAAATATTGGCCTAGGCACTTACATATTGCAAAACCTCCAAAGGGAGGTGGATATCCCTATTAACAAACATATTCTCAAACACTAAAACATTTATCCTTCTAAGGTATCTCTCCTATACATAAATAGAAAGTCATTTTTCCCCATCCTTTCATTTTTTCAATTTGTTTTACTTTCTAATTTTTCTTGTGTTGCTTTCCCTTATGCTTTTCATTTTCATTAATTTTTTTTATTCTGTTTATATTTCCCTTTCTCTCTTGCTCAATATTATTTCCTGATATTTCCCAAAAAAAATTGGTCTCATGAATCTGAATGTTAGTCATGACATGGCACATTGGTACCAAAATCCCAAAAATCTGCATTTTTCCACTAGACACAACTTTCTATGTTCTCCAAATAATTATTTTTCATGACCCCGGGTTAGATTTAGCAAAGGAAGGTGGCTCAATAGAGGATGATTCTTACACTCTTAAATTTTTGTGAGTGTGAGCTATTGGTCATACCCAAGAGAAGGTTATGTGCTTGTGTGAAATTAACAGACTAAGACTAATTGTCGAGAGGCCCCTATAGTACTTAACGCATGCTTCTCAAAAAGATATCTCATCTACAATCAAGTTGGAAAATATACCTTTCATAGGTATTATCCCACATGCCTTTAAAGGAAAAATGGAATTCCCCCCATCCACCTCTATCTGGAAATCAAGATAAAATCATATCAGAAAGGTAAAGGCTTGTGGAAAGGTATTTTATCTCATGTGGGACATCCAAGTATCTTTGTCGGGGCAATGGATGCTCGTTGGCAGTGGAGCAAGGCTTGTGACACTAAGGTGACTCCATCGGGGATATGGACACTTGTTGGTAGTGTAGAAACACCAGATAAATGCGTAATTAACTTGAATTTTCAACATTCTTGATGCATCATTACCTTGCAACTTTCCTCCTCGAGATGGTCTAACCTTAAAAAGTCATACTATTTTGATCAAGCACCTTTGGGCATGGCCATAATATCTCTCTTTCCTTATTCAAATTTGTCTCATCGAATTATATGCATTGAAACTTGTGGGACCTCCCTAGTATCCCTCTAGGTTATGCACAGTAAGTCTTATTTCTCTTCAAGTCTTGTGTTTATATTCTTTTTTCAGAAATTCATGGCTTCTCCCAGTGTGTCACCAATTGTTGTGGCAGGCACCAAAAGCTTCCTTTTTTTTTCTTGTTTCATTGATCAAAGAGTTAATTTCTCCCAAGAAATAGGATCCCTCATACCGTGGTTCACATAGTTGGTGCATCTCTTTACATGGAAAAGAAGTCCATCTTTCCTCATTTTCCATTATGGGTTGGGTCATATTCCTTTGAAGATGTTAAGCAAGCTTGGGCCGAAGTGGACACACTGAAATATTTCCACTTCGGAGAGGAAATTTTTCATAGGCATGATCCTCTAGACGTAGTAAATAAACATTGCCTCAGGCACAAGAATTGATGGGACTACACAACAAAAAATTGGGAAGACGAAGATATTCACTACCATGCCAAAACATACAATGAAGTCATATTCAGGTGAAAGGGAAACCTGCTAGGAAGAATATTAGATGAAGAAAGAGTTGGAGATTCTTAGAAGAAGGTTGGAAATATATATATCAGTAGTGGCGATGAAAAAAGTAGCAGTATCCATGAACACAACTTCAATCTCTGAATCAGCAGCACCAAAAGAAGAAAAAAGAAAAAGAAAAGTCATTGAAACATAAGAAAACAAAAGGAGAAAGAAAGATAAAGAGGAAGATAAGAGACAATAGAGGGAAGCAGAGGAAGCAGTGGCGGCCAAGTGACAGAAAAAAGGAAAACGTGCAGAATAAAAAGGAGGACATGAGAAAACAAAAACGAAAAGAAGAGGAACTAGTTGCAACAAAGGCAACAGTTGAAGCCAAGGAATTAGTTGAAAAAACACAACAGTGGCAGTGGTAGAAACAATAGTAGAGAAGAGAGTAGTAGATGAGACAGCAACAAAAGAAGTCGAGGAGGAGAAAAGGAAACATGATCAG
>JASDQU010100741.1:339195-355644 GCA_032191745.1 Picea mariana | reverse complement strand
ATCAGTAGTGGCGATGAAAAAAGTAGCAGTATCCATGAACACAACTTCAATCTCTGAATCAGCAGCACCAAAAGAAGAAAAAAGAAAAAGAAAAGTCATTGAAACATAAGAAAACAAAAGGAGAAAGAAAGATAAAGAGGAAGATAAGAGACAATAGAGGGAAGCAGAGGAAGCAGTGGCGGCCAAGTGACAGAAAAAAGGAAAACGTGCAGAATAAAAAGGAGGACATGAGAAAACAAAAACGAAAAGAAGAGGAACTAGTTGCAACAAAGGCAACAGTTGAAGCCAAGGAATTAGTTGAAAAAACACAACAGTGGCAGTGGTAGAAACAATAGTAGAGAAGAGAGTAGTAGATGAGACAGCAACAAAAGAAGTCGAGGAGGAGAAAAGGAAACATGATCAGGAAGCATTCAATAATGACATCATAGGGTCATCAGTGGAAGCTCCTCTCACCAATAGGCACTTCCCACTCAATGAACTTGGATTGGGTCTCTTCATGCCCTCCAAAGCTAGAATTGTGGCCAATCTAAATACATTCTGGTTTGACAAGGCCTCAAACAAAATTGTACAACATCAAATAAATAATCTCCCAGTCATCGGGAGGGCTCCCCTATAAATTATTACAAAAACCTCAGTGACAAAAGATGTTAGGAAGGACCCAATGTCTATTTTTTCCTTTGGCATTGCCTTCATGATTTCATCAGAACAAAATCATAAAGACCTGGCTATGAAAATAAGGATAAATATGATCATATCAAAGAGTTGGAATAAGAAGTCAGGTGTGGGAAGAAAGATAAGGGGGGCCTTAAGGAGTTTAGGTTATGAATGGAAATATTTAGGACATAACTTCACGAGATGGCTAACAACATTTATTCAAACCTCCAAGTCTTCTAGTAGATGGCAACAAAAATCATAGCCGAGGATAGCTTGGTACAATCCAAGAACACCAAATTCACCACCATCAAATAAATTTTGAACGGTATGCAATGTTTGATTGTTGAGAATCTGGATGCCCCAGTTGGGTTGCCTTGCATCTCGGAGTGGGAAAGGAATATTAATTATTCCACCCTTGATAGATTCCAACAATATGGAGAGAAGGTTGAAAGGGAAACAAGGAATTCCCTAGCCATCTTTGCACAAATTCACAAGGCAATGCACATTTTAACACATAAAGGGTATCTGCCTCCTGTCGAGGCAATCGGGAAAACGAAATCTAATGAACAGGTCTTCGAAGAGATCTAGCAAAATATGAAGCAGAGGAAAGTGGATTCCCAGGATGTGACAAGGGTAACAACATATCTCATGGAAGAACATCTCATCAAGCCAACCAAGACACAGAATATGATTTGGGATTTCATGGTTAACTTGATGAGAGACATGAAAACCCTCTCGCACAACTCATCCTCTCACGAAGCTTCCCTGGAGACGCTCCTATACAATAGATTCATTGCCATCATAGGACAACATGAATCTTGGGAAGCTTATTTGAGATACAAAGATAGTAAAGAAAGACAAAACAACAAATTCAAATTTGTCCACAGACGTCTCCTATTTTGTCATTTTTTTTCAACTGCAGTCAATTGTGTCTTATTGTAACACTTGTCAACATCATTTGAGAAGAGGAAGCTGAAAATACTTGTATTTTTTTCTTGGAGAATCGAAGAAGACCCCTTAGGTATTTACTAAGATTACTATAAGATAAGGAAGAGTCCCATTTTGAAGTGGCTCCTCAAGCATTGTAAATTCAGGAACTATTTTTAGAATTAATATTGAGAAGCCCTTAGGGTCAATTTTGTTAGAGAGAACTAATCTTGTCAATGGTTAATTGGCTATGAACTATTTCCAGCAGGTTGTTATGATGTTTATATGTGTTGTAAGAACGTTATTTTGTTTATATATTTTTCTTGTGAAAACATAGATCTTTCTTGCAATTTAGTTTCTTCTCTCTTATATTTTAGCTTGAGATGATGAGTAGCTTATGCATGTAATTCCATATCTTTGACTAATCTAGTTATTCCTTTGTATGTATGTTTTATCTAACTCTAACACTTCCTAACAATTATTTGAAAGAAGTCTTTGTAGGGATTGGTGGCATTTATGGCTACTCATTTGTTACTATAGTCGCTCCTAGCTAGGATATGATAGATTTTATTGTATTTCTGCAAGTAGTTAGTTTGCATTTGCATTCTCCATTGCATTTCCATTCAATCATCCCCTCAACCCAGTAATGGCAATCGGGATAGAATCTGGATGGGTATCCTAAACCAAACAATGCATAGTCTAATTGGGACCATGTACCAGGGAGTACACTTGTCTATTGAAGGGAATTTTTCCTGCATCAATAATACCATTTTCTCTAGGTTGGGCCAAAATAGATCAATAGCCAACCTTAAGCATAGCTCCTAATCTTGAAGTCCTTGAATTGGTGCATTAACTATATCTGGTTTTAATTGTTCAAAATTATCTTTGTATTCTTGAGACCAAACAAAGGCTGTCTCTTTTTGTAATAAGGCTTCAAATGGTAGTGCTATGGTAGTGTATCATTGGACAAATTTTCTATAGTATCCAATGTTAGTAAGGAATTCTTTGACCTGTGATGGATTGATCAACAATGGTAGGAACTACTACAATACTATGCTGTGATGGATTGATCAACAATGGTAGGAACTACTACAATACTATGCTGCTCTAGCCTCATCCTTATTGTTGTCAACCAATGCATTTTTTGAGATTTTTTTAAAAGTTTTAATGATGCAAAACATAATGCATTTGGGGTTCATCGTGATTTTCATCACATTTGCATCGATGTATCACTTCACACTGTTGTATTTTTCTACATGTGCTCTATATGGTGTTGAATTAGCGATGAAATGTTCAATACAAAGAGTTATTCTACATTGGTTGTGTGTTGTTTTACATCGAATATTATTTTGAAAAAACACCTTTTGGATCCATTTTTGCATCACACGTGTTTTTGTTGCATCAAATTAGCATCGATGTGCCACAATTTGGGCATCAATATTGTAGAATAGACATCATACTTGCCCTGTTCTAGGCAGTGTACTAGCATCGAAATGCATCACTTTTGTGTATTTTTAGCATTATATTTTTATCTTGTTAGATTCATATTACGTAACCAATGTTGAACATCATACTTTCATTTTTTTTTAGCATCAAATAGGAAACTTTTATGTCTTGTTACCATTGTATTAGAGTCGTATTTCATGAACATTGCATTGAAGTAGTGTCACATTGCATTAAAATTTGTATTGTCTTGCATCAAAAGAGCATTGTATTTAATCAAATTGCATTATAATAATGTCAAATTTGTGTCAAGTTCACATCAAAATTGCATCATGTTATTATTATATTTATTTTTATAATATCTAAACATTGATGAGATTAATTATTAGTATAGGATTATTTTAATATATATATATATATATATATAAGCACAATTACAATTACTCCACTAACATTCAGTCAAGTTCATTTCATGAGAGCAAAAACTCATGTATTCATAAATACAATTATGAAATTTTACCACACTAACATTCAATCAATTTCACACCATGAAAGCAAAAAACCATGTATATGTAAATAAAATGATGAAATTTTAAATGAAATTGTAAAATAACCATGTATTGTTTTATGTTTGTAAACAAGTGATACATTGCAATCCTAGGAAAATGTCAACTTTGTACACAATATTACATGAAAAGATGTGTACACATACAAGAAAATGAAATGGATTTGACATCAGAAATTGATTGAAGTGTTGTCAGTTCCCTCATATTTTGAACCCTTCCCATCCTCACTATGTAAAAACATAAGAAAAGAATATGAAGTCAATTAAATAAATAATTGTTTACATTTAAACAAGTAATAAAAAAACATGAGTTCAAAAGTTATAGATCCCTTTGATTCCTTTGAATCATTTTTGTCTTCATCAATCTGGAATAATATAATATATTTCAATCAATAAATGAATAATTGCATCTATATATAAAAGTTAAAAATAAAAATATAATCAATAATTAATTACTCAAGGCATGAGCTAGAGATATTCCACCATTCTTTGTAACTATTTTTTTAAACATACTTTAATTGTTAGTCAGTGCACTCATGACTATAGTAGTTAACTATATGCAATAAGAGAAAAACATATTTAATAACAAGATATATTAATATAGTGTATTATCATATTAAATGCATTTATATTGAAAAAATTAAAAAACACCCTTTAATTGAGGACCTTCTACCTTGACCCAAAGATTGTATAGTTATTTTATTTTCAAATATCCTTGTTTGTACATAACATAAAAAATAAAAAAAATATTAGTTAATTTTTTCAATGTCCAACAATTGATCATAAAAGTAGGTCAATGGTACTAAAAGACTATATCAAGTAAATATAACAAGTTAAAAGCATATCGCCAAATCTCGTTAGTGTGATTAGTTTTGATGGGTCTCGTTTTGCATGGCAACCCGGGATCGAACCCGCTGAGAGGAGACACCAAAAACTCCATCCAGCTATGGGTTGGTATGGGTAATTTTGACATCTTAGCTACCCCTGGGTCGCGGTTTCTCAGCCATAGGATAGTCCCACAGGTAAGGGACATGCTAGCAAACAAAAAAAAAGAAGTTAAAAGCATATCAAAATAAAATATAACTACAAGCATATATTATTTATTACATTTTTTATTTTTTTTTGTGGTGTCTAAGGGTCCACTACTCATGCCTTCTTTTCATTGGAGATCCTTTTAGCCTCTGAGAAATCCTTATGGATTTTTTAAAACACAATTTTGTCAACATTAGATGATTTGTGTTTTGTGTCGCTATCCTCTTTATCAATATTACAATGTATACATTGAATTTGTTCAAAACCACAGAAAATGAAGATAAATATAAAATGTGATGATGATACATAATGAAATATAAAAGATAAAAGACTAGAAGAAAGAATGAATAAATAGAAGATTAATTTGAACATATTTCACATGATACAATGTCTCCTCCCCTTGATAGTCTTAGAGAATCTATGAAAGGTATTTTTGTCACTGAATTGTACATCTAGGAACCTTCAACGTAGATGCCATAATGCTCTTCACTTACTATCACTACATATTTAAGACGAATGCTTATGATATTCTTTTGAACACTCTCTTTTGATAGTGTCAAAATATTTTGCTGGAAAATTTTGTCGCTATCGAATTTCAAAACCTCTCCATCAACTTGAATATTGTCATATTGGAGTGCCTCTTATCTATATTCTATGAAGATATATCTTCATCTATGTTCATCATTTTCTTTTTTCTTTGTGCTCAAACATTAACATGCATGTCATAGAACAAACAAGTACCATGAAAAATGTAGTATATTGGATTCAATTACACTTTAAATTTCACTAAAAAATGCAAGATAAATCATACCACGACTAACATGCTCAGATATATTGCAACTAAGAACCATAGAACTTGATCCATACTACATTAAATGCAAGTAATCCATATCTAGGTATGATATATATATTTTTTTTATACTCGTTATAAACATTACAAGTTTTTTTATTAGGCTTTATACAACGTAAAATAGACTATAGTAAGTAATAATTACAATTATAAATACATTTTTTCATCAAATAAATACATATTTTTTAATATTATATAACAATCATAAAGTATGTAATTACAACTCACTGAGTGATTCTTGATGCTACCTTCATCAGTTGTAATGTGTTTACCTTTCCTTCTATGATGTTACTCCTCTCTTTCCCCGCATTTAACTTATTCATTTGATGCATCTCCATTAGAAGCCATATGAACTATAGATCTATTGCAACAAGACATTACTAAATTGAAATATATGCATAATCTGACATGAACATTGAAAATGCACACATAACATCAACATATGTAAATATGTAAAAACTAACCCTATAACTCAAAGAAATATGTAGAGATTAACCCTATAAGTCCCTAATCCACTAACCAACAAACATCAAAATTATCTTTTGTTACCTTAGTTTGTGTGAATTGTATTTCAATATGAGGAATTCACAGTGTGGCATATAATTACCATATTTTGTTAAATGTCTTCTAAAAGAATTATTTGTGAAGGGTAATATATAGACAAATCAAAATGCAACCAAAGAGAGGTTAGTAGGATTGAGAGAACAAGTTGTAATGAGTTTTATAAATATTTCATATTGCACTATTATAAATCTCATTACAACCATGATTTGCAAGGAAAAAACTAAATTCATGACACCACAGTCTTCTTTGCCAAAGTCTCTAGCCCATGGTTCTCATTGATGATAAATTT
The DNA here is from genome assembly GCA_032191745.1 of Picea mariana. Taxonomy (NCBI): domain Eukaryota; kingdom Viridiplantae; phylum Streptophyta; class Pinopsida; order Pinales; family Pinaceae; genus Picea; species Picea mariana. The sequence continues at coordinate 349,320 of JASDQU010100741.1, read as the reverse complement.
ATTATATATCAATAATAATCTAAAAATATCCCTAGATTAACAATTAACATTGGGGATTTGGGTAAGGTGGAATCCCCTAAAATCCCTACAGTGGATTCAGATTTTACCACTAATTTATAACATCAAAAAAAGTACATATAATAATTTAATGAAAAAGATAAAGCATTTTTGTAGTGCCCCATATGCTTTGATTAGTTAAATAGTTTAGATCTTATTATTGGAGGGCCTTTGGTTACAAATGACCCAGTTTATTGACTAATTGTTTTATGATTAAAATTTTAATTTTAATTATCTGATTGAGTTGATTATTGAATGGGTTTATTTAAAATGTTTATATAATAACATAGATGAATTATATGTTGATTGATGTCGTAGCTAATGTTATCAATTCATATGATTGGATAAATTAAAATGAAAATGTTGGATACATTAACTTACATATGTTACTGATGGTTTTCCTAGTGTGGCAAAAGACCACAAGGGTGTATTGATGTGGGATTGAGTGAACATTATATTGGACTCTGGATTGAGTCAGTGAACCATAAAAAATTATATGGTTATGTTATATTGTGATTTTGAATTATGAAAAGTATTTGATGCATTGATTTTAGTGTGTGCAAACATAAGGAACATGCTTTCCAATTGATTCACTTATGGGCAAAGGAGTTGTATGGAAATGTATTGAATATCACTAGGAGAGGAGGAACAACATTTATGTTTCCACCTGATAGCACTCATTTTGCATGGTCTAAGTCATAAATCTAGGAACATTTTTACTTAGAGGTTGCACATTGCTATGAAGGTAGGTTGCAGATTTAGTCACTCATGAAATTTGACTAAGGGGTGTGGCAGGTCTACTATATACCTTATTAATGGAAACATGGTATGTATCCTACTAGTACATTTTTTTTAACCCAGGGTTAGCATTCTTGCATGGTGACATGCAAAATATATGTAATAGTTGAGAAGTATATGAGATATAACTTATAGTATGTTGTCCATGCATTAACCAGAAATCCAATTCTACTTATAATAAACAGAAATTGATTCAAACTAAAATATCGTAAAGAATTTAACAAAGACAATGTTGAATAATAAAGCATGTTCTAACTACAATTACACATTTTGTAGCATGTAATATTTTTGACACATGAAATGATGTTCAATAATCAATTATCGGTTGTGAAATAAATACATATAATGATTTGTAGTGAACGAGATAAATATTCAAACATGATTTACTACAATGGAACAATTTGTAGCAAACGAAATTCAAATAACGATTTGCATCAAATAGTAAATAGTTAAACTAATTGTAACAATTCTATAAGAAAAACAACTAATACACAAAAGTTAAATATCCTCCCGCATACTTCCCTAGAGTTGGCATGGAATCTATGAGTTATGTGAGGGTGAAGCTTCATGCCTTTATGATCTGTAAATGGAAGACTTATAGCCTATCCATCTCACCAACATAGATATCTCTTTTAAAACAAATATAATATTATCTCTTTTGATGATGGGAAAATACATGATCATCCAAGCCACAGTCAAGTTGGTCCAATTAAAAAATGAAGTCGACTTCCTCATAGTCAAGGAGGGAAGCAAGTCAGAAGAAATACGAGTCGTGTTGGAAAATAAAATGAGTCAAAAAGATGCAAGTTGAATTGAAGGTAAAGTAAGTCGGCCAAAGTCAGGTTGACTAAGTCAAACTAGAAGGAAGTCGGGTCAACCAAGAAAGCCAAACTGACCAAGCATAGACCCAATCGAACCGTGGGAAAATTCGTTCAACTAGGAATTATTGTCGATCAAATAAGGAAGGTAAATTAACCAAAAATGAACCTCGTTGGTAATGGGTCGACCCACAATTAGAATAAATAATTAAAGGGAATATTTGGTAACCAGTCGTGATGGAACCCTCTGAAAATTGGATTTGGAAACTAGAGGTTGTGGGAAAAGTGTGAAATACGAATTTGATAACCAACGACATATAAAAATGTTTAGAGGGTAAACTTAGAGACCCACAACATACAAGAAACACTCAGGGGTGATTTTGAAAATCCACAACACATCAAAAACGTTTTGAAGTCAAGTTGGACATTTGACAAGAGATAAAAATGTATGGGGAAAAATTGACAGCCGACTGAATTGAAAAAATGTGTAGATGGTTTGTGGGTAATTAATAAACGCTCAGAAAACCCCAAATTTCGAGATACATGTCATCTATGATTTATGATAAAAAGGAAAACACCCAACAAAGTTGAGAATGTGCCCAACGACTCAAAACGAATTTAGAAACCTCCAATGAATTCACAATGTCTCGGGGAGGATGGTTGTCGATTCTCGACTCAGAAAAATCAATGCACGGCTATGGTTAAAGAGTCGTTAGTCTAGCTCACAAAACCTTCATGACCATTTTCATATAAAACGAGCTCAAGTCCAAACTATTATGAAATTTCATTTGCTAAATAAAAATGTAGACAACCATTAAGTTATAGTGCACACAATAACCATTCACAAATAATGCAATCACAAAGAATTAAACACACATAAACTCATAATTACCCTAGAAACCCAAACAGGAAAACCAACATTATTTTGGCTTTGACCAGGCTCTTATTCATTCAACAATGGGAAAATTACAGGCTCTTTGGTTCGTCTCTATGCTCCTCAGTGACATATGGGTAGCCTCTCTACAACATTCATAGCCAAAGAACCCATCTCTCATTGTGGGGAAACATTATATAGAACATTGTGTCGACTGGGAGGATAGTTGGAAGTTTAGGGGTCCCCAACACTACAACTTCTCTCCAGTTTGTTTCTCCTTCATTTCTTTGGTTGTTTTGTATTTTCTCCCACGGGAAAAGATTTTATGAACATCTCATTATTTCTTTTATACAATAATATACTTCCCAACTTTAGATACATTATATATTAAATTGGACAACAAACATGATGGCATGGAGCCCTTCACACCAACAAGTCAATCTCCTTCTTCATCCATATCCTTAAACGTTTCCTGTGTTGATCATCTTAGAGTCTTGTGTCGATAGCCAATTGTTCTTGTCAAATCTGATTCAGATCACACCTCCCCAAGGATAGATGAGGGAACCTGCTTGCGATCTAGTTCCTCTCATACCACTTTGATTTTCTTGCATTCTGTACTTTGAGACTAATTTTCCACATTTTTATTGTCCTATGTGAGTCATCTGCTCCTTGTGATGCAACACTATGTCTTCCTTAAGCTCCTCAAGTCCATGAGGTGAAAATTATTCAACAGTCAGAAGAACCTGATGTTATTCCTCCTCATCCAACATGGAGGGATCGAACAAAGTCAAATACTCCACATTCACCACTGAGCTAATCATCATGTATGGTAGAAGTTTCAACCTAAAGGCATTCTCATTCACTTGTTCAATAATATCAAATGGTCCATATCTAAGGGGATTAAGTTTCTTTGTTTCTCCTTGCAGTCATTCCCTATAGATATAAATCCACACCTGGTATGTAACACATAAATTATGATCTTACCTATGTTGATCATGTTTGAGTTTGTATAATTTTTGGCTCTTCTTGAGCTGCTCCTGAACCCTTAGATGTATATGCCTAATCTTGTCCATGAATGTGATTTCCCTTTTTTCTTCTCCTTGTAGTTTTGCTTCTTCCTTTTGGTGTCCATAAACAATATCAAATGGTGAAGGAGATAAATAACCAAAAAAATATCTAAAGGAGACTTATGGGTGGAGGAATGAAGCGCTCTATTGTAGAAGTGTTGAATGTAGACTAATTGATCCTCCCAAGTCTTTGGATGTGCGTTGTTGTAACCTCTCAGTAGTTGCACCAGCATCATGTTTACTACCTTGGTTTTTCCATCAGTAAGAGGATGGAAGGAAGTCGAGTACTTCAACTTGGTATCTATTCTCTCCCAAAACGTTGTCCAAAATATTCTCAAGAACATGTTGTCTTGATCAAATATGATGGAATTTTACAATTCGAAATGTACCCAGACATGGCTGAAAAATAGTTCAGTTGCTTCTCATCTAGAGATTGTATTCTTACACGGAATGAGAACACATATTTTGCTGAAATGATCCACCACGACGAAAATGTAGTCATGGCCTCTATGATTCATAAGTAAACCTCCAACAAAATCCATGGAGATGCTTTCCCAAGGCATATTTGGTACTGGTAATGGCATGTAAAATCCAACTTTATGGCTGCTTGGCTTGATAATGTTGCAAAAGACACATCCTCTAACAAAGTTTTCCACCTTCTCCTGCATCTATGGCCAATACACATGTCGTTGCAGATTTTCCACTATCTTTGTCACACCAAAATTCCCAACAACTCTAGAAGTTTGTGTTTCTCTCATCAAATAAACTCTTATGTCTCAGGGTATGCATAGTGTTTCCATCTTTTACAACAACCCATCTTGGAGGTGGTACTCATTTCCTTCCATGATAGTGACAATAATCTCCTTTAGTTGTTTGTAGACTCCTTTGAAATATTCATCTCCGTCATAATCATCACTCAAAATTTCATTAGTGAAAGGCTCAAGATACATTATCATTCCAATTTATGTAGTCTTCTTCAGTGGTGGCCGAGAGAGCATGTCTTCTAGTCTATTTGTGACTCATTTCTTGTACTTAATAAATAAATGAAACCACTGCAAGAAACCTAACCACTTGTAATTCCCCACTTGTTGCATCTTGCTCTAACTTTGTAGATACTGAAGAGGTTGATGATATGTGTGTATGATAGTCTCTTTTCCCAAGAGGTGATTATTTCACTTCTTTACTGCTTGCACAATCACAAAGAGTTATTTATCATGCATGGGATCATCAAGCACTACTCCATGAAACAATTTTGAATGGTAGCACAAAATTATTCCTCCTTTCATGAGTATTTCTCCTAATTCATATCCAATAGCATTAGTCTCTAGCTCAAAATGTCATTGCAAATTCGGCATGGCTAAAACTAGAGCATAATTAATTTTATTCTTCAAGTCTTCATATTCTCTTTGCTATCTCTTACACCAATGAAATCACTTTCCTTTGGCAATTATGGCATGAAATGGTGTTGCTATTGTGGAAAAAATATATGACCTTTGTGGTGGTGAGAAGGGTGTCCATTTGTGCAAGTGGATATTGTTGGTCGTGTAGTCTCTCAGCACTCCATATCTGCAACCTGAGGGCCTCGAGACAAAATCTCTTTAGTTATCACACAAAATGGGGATAACATCTGGCTCCTACTTGGGGACATGTGATCATCGTAGAGTGCATGAGAACCACATCATCTCTTGGTAAACATTTTCCTACAAAAAATTAGACAAAATCATCATAGCATATAGGGTGGTGCTATCACCCTTCATCCATATATAAAAAAATCCAAAATAAAAACTACTCTAGAAAAGAAAAAAAATGACATTTTTTAAAAAACTTATAAACTAAGCATGAAATCAATATGTAAGTAGAGTGAAATGAAAGTGAAATGCATCTAAACTAATATGAGAAATCAAAATGGCTTATCTACTTACCTAGGGTCCTTGGGGCCTTGAAGATCAGGCGATAGATGATGTGAGGTGAAGTCATATAACCAATGCAACTAGCTGATGATCCCATCAAAGTATCTCCCCCTGTGCTTAATCATGTAATACAAAAAACATAAGTTAAGCACATAATAATCATAAGTATAAACACACATATAATAGATCATGAAATAAAACTCATGGAGATGGCTGGGAGGGAGGAAGTCCTTTTGGAAAGAGAAACCCTCATCCTGATGAATCCATCTATGAAGAGGGATACCATATATATACAAAGGCTCTTCTTCATATTCAATCATAATATAATTTCTCCTTGAAGGTTGAGAAAGGACAAGATATCCCAATCTATGATTTCCCAAACGAGAAGAAATGGAGTAAGGCACAACCTTAGAGAGAAACTCCTCCATCAGACTTAGGAAACTTCTCTTATTTTTCTGAAAATCCTTGCCCAAAGTCTCTACATGAAAGTGATTTTGTTTGGTAGTGCAAACCTCAGACTTGTTTGGGCTGGCCACGACCTGGTGTCTATCAAAATTTGAGCACAATGGTTGAAAGTCCTCATAGAACAAATATGCATCCTCAAAAGGGTATGTATCAAAGGATGACTGAAGATCACTCTCAGTATGTTGTGACAAGTCATCCTCGAAGGGGCGGAACATATATGTAACCTTATCATCACCAAACTTCCAAATATCTGAATCATACATTCATGAAGACCAATCCTCTGAAAATGACACCCCCTCTTCCTGAGAGCTACCCTCAATGTCATAAATGGGGTCTCTATAAAAAATGAGACAGCCAATATCCGATCTGCGTATTCTAGTCTGTATGAAAGTGTCTATAGGCTCATCAACCATATCGAAGGGTGCTTTCATAATACCATCAATATGATTGAAAATGACCATATTTTCGTCTTCGTGTGCAAGAGGAGTAGAGGTATGGACATCTTCAACTAGATCTTCAAATTGTTCATCATCAAGACTGATTGTTTCTTCAAAATTATGTATGGGAGGAGAGAAAGGTTGGACAACCTCACCTTCACTAAGCGGGAGAAAATATAGTGATGCCTCAATATGTTGTTTTTTATCATAATTCTTCTTTCCTCTTATGGACACGACCCTCAATCGCCTCTTCATCACAAGAGGCTTGATCCTTAGTGCATAGTTCTTTACTCTCTTTTCTTCAAGAGGATCTATCATATCCAAGGTTTCCTTTGAAATTTATTCACTTCCAAGTTCATGGAATAAATTATCATCAATATCTTCAAATGGGTCACAACTCATCTTGTTCTCTTCTTCATAAAAAATTTCATTGTCAAGAGAAATAAATAATTCTCTTATGTGATTCATCATTTCCTTAGCAACTTTATTAGCAGCATTATCCTTTTCCATTTGTAAAAATTCCATCATCAAGTCACAACAAGTTCTGGATGAGGGTTCATCCCATGGTGCCATAATTCCATTGACTGAAAATACACCTCAAAGGAGTCGCCAGGTGAGCTCAAGTCTCACCAGAGGGAAAGGGGAAAAAAAGGAAAAAGTGGGTTCTAGGAAAGTGGAGTCGCTAGATGAGCTTCAAAACAATCTCATCAAGAAATGTGGAAAGGGAATGTCCCTTAGGTGTTGTCGTAGGGTAAGCTAGGGGAGAGGCTTTGGGATAGCTTTCCAAAGTGTTGTTAGGGCATGACAAGGATTCAAAATCCTCCCTGACAACGGCGCCAAAATGTTATTTCAGAAGTTGTAGGTTGGTAAAATCCCAACCCAACCACCAATTGGTGACAAATTAGAGAGCACCTACCCACTGTCACCTTATGCAGGTGTTCCCGTCACTTTAGAGGTGAGGTAGTCGCCTCAAGGGGGGAATCCTGGTGACCCTAGGGGGGAATGAGACATAAAGTGATAAGTATGAATGGATGTCCCTAGAGGTCAATTCTATATGGAAGGAATATCTTGGATAAGAGTCTTGGGAAGGATTAAGGGTTTCCAAGTGAGTTTAGTGATCTGTCGAGAGTGAAGTACCTACCCGAGACATAATAAAATCCAAGCGCACTTGCAATATGTTAGTTGAACAAGAAATTTAAGCTTGATGTACCTAATCGCAGAAAAATGAAATGATATATATCAGCTCAATAAAGATATAAAAGGATGCAATATAAGTTTTAATCATATGATAAAATAAACAAGAGACAAGCTACTGAAAGCTAGCTCAACTCAACAATGATTAAGAAATGCTCTAGCAAAAAAAGCAAGGCTGAAACAAAATCTTTCTGTAGTGATATTTACCATCCTTATGGATGTATAAAACCAAGCTTTATATCATAAAAATCAGCCACTCAAAACCAATTCCAACTAGATAGATAAGTGTGCTAGGGTTAGTAGAGAGTTAGGGCTAAATCCTAGGGTTAGTTTAGGATTTATTAGGGGTTAGAGGATTAGTTTTATGAATCCCTATTGGTTGTAGGTTAGTTTTGTAACAATGGAAATAAGGTTTTGTTTAAATGGGATTCCTCAATTGTTGGACACATCGATCACACTGAAAAGGGGGGGGTGAATCAGTGTGAGGGATATTTTACACTTCTCACAAAACTTTAGCTAAAAATCACCATTCACAAAAACGCTACTTATTACTTCCATTCATACTTAGTTTCTTTCATGTAAATATATCTCAATAGCATACATTAACAATAAATAGTTATGTACCATCACAATAAATAACACAAGGAAGACTAGATATATGTATAAGTTTTTTTTGTATTACAGACTACAATTCTTGGGTTTTGTCATCACCAACTGAAATAGAGCACCAACTCCAATGGAGCACCAAATCTCAATGCAAGACCCAACATGTGTATCTCAGAACCAACTGAGATGTGAGGAATCAAACCCAAAAGTACAAGACCCAGCTTGCAGACAGAAAGCAATCTGTCAAACTGTACCAACATTCACAAGTGCATCAACTATGCACAACTTGTCATAACAACTTGTCACCTCAACATGTCTCATCAATATCGTCATCCAAATATTATCTACTCACAAATATCAATCATCAAGTCAAATTTCAACCATATGCACAATATCACCAAGTTAACCAACAAGATACCTCTATCAATACACCATGCTCTCCATAAACCAAATACCATAAACCCTTACACAATACCATGTGCCAAACCTGTAATTAAGTAACAGACATGGTGTTTGTGATCACAGACCTACAAACCTTCCTTAAATTCAACAACAAGAGACTAGCATTTTCATCAAACTTTACTTTAGTCTCACATGACTAATTTTGGATTAGTCAACAATGCTAACTTTCAGTAATAATAACTTTGTACATGTAATGAATAAAGATAGGAAAATGCCAGAAAAATATTTATAGCAAAAATGGCAGACCTTGTTGAATTTTGGCTTATTCTAGAGATTGAACTTGTAGAGCATGCCACACACCAAATATTTTCTATATGGATCTGAAAATTGTACACAACCTACTACAGACTATAATTTAACCAATTCATTTGGACTTACTAAGTTTGGATCTATTATGAATAAGTTATGATGTTTTACCTGGAACGCTTGTTTTAGACTAGTTTCAAGACTAGCCACAAACCCTATCTTCCAAAGAGTGTAACTCCAAAACTAAAACGACCCACAAGAGAAAATTGTTATCACTGTTAATTGGATATGTTGTCTCAAAAGCCTCCATATTTCATTATTTGAATCATTCTAGAAACATAGTTATTGCAAAAAAGGTGAGATGACTTGTAAATAACATACCTTAGAAAGCATCATCAAAAGACTTTATCCTCCCTTTAATTCCGTACCTCTTTACTTCACCTTCCCTATGAAATTCACCGTATATCTCATTTGGTTACCTCATTCACTTGTATATATTAAATATTCTCAATGGAATACTAATGGGAGACCCTTTCTCTCTTATTTATACTCTCCAAGTAGCTTCCTCTAGAAGTATCCACTTAACCACTTTGTCCACTTAACAAAATTTTTCCACTTAGCCACTTTTCCCACTTAACTACATTTTCCACTTAACCTCTTTATCCACAAATAGTAAACTCTCCACTTCTAGTTGCAACTAATTTATTTTTAATTATTCTGTTGTTGCAACCACTTAACCCATGACTAACCACTTTGACTGGTTAATTTCTTCTAGGAGCTTCTAGAATAATTTGAATTCTCTGACCTTCTATGGGCTTCTAGATAACTCATGAGGGTTCTCCAAATTCACATGGCCATAACTCTCTAACCGTGAGGAGTTATGTGATGTTCCACATATCAGCGGAAACAACATGGCATATACTATCCATATGGAATAGTTTCTCTTGCAAATTCACTAATGTTCATTACATTATTCCTTAATAAAACTTGGGTTCCCTAACCACGTTCTTGGGTTACTCAACCATATAACCATTTGGACTTCACAAAGCGTCTTCCTGTGAGGGATTTCACCATAAGGGGACCTCTTTGAGAACTTTATCCAAGACCATCTTCCTGTGAGGGATTTCACCATAAGAGGACCACTTTGGAGTTTATCCATTTGGTTCTTCCTATCAACCATGACATGACATC
>JASDQU010100741.1:323685-339175 GCA_032191745.1 Picea mariana | reverse complement strand
TCCCTAACCACGTTCTTGGGTTACTCAACCATATAACCATTTGGACTTCACAAAGCATCTTCCTGTGAGGGATTTCACCATAAGGGGACCTCTTTGAGAACTTTATCCAAGACCATCTTCCTGTGAGGGATTTCACCATAAGAGGACCACTTTGGAGTTTATCCATTTGGTTCTTCCTATCAACCATGACATGACATCAATGATATAACTCCCTTTAATATCAACACATCATTATGACACCACTTGACATCAACCCTTTGACAACAATTGCATCACTGACCATATAACCAATAATCAATATATCAATGATACAAACACATCACTATGACAATACTTGACATCAACCCTTTCACATCAATGACAACATAGTACAAAAATATCCCCCTTTGGCATTGATGGAAACACCAACATTGATGTCAACACCAATCATTGATGGAAACACTTGGACATGGAAATAATCCAATTAATATTCATCTCTCCACATCAATGTGGCTATCTCTCCCCCTTTGACATCAATGAAAAGGGTAGTTTTCTCCTTGGGGATTGTCCCCCTACCTAATCTCTCCTTAGGGTTTCTCTCCCTATATGGATGCCTCGGGGATGCTCCCCATGTCTATTGCTCCATCATCTGAAAAATATCTCCCCCTTTATAAAAGGGATATCACTTTGATGTAATGTTGATGGCATGGTTGTCAATCATATCTCCTCCTAGAATTATGTTGTTGCAACTAATCATGGGAAGAAGATTAACTCCCCTTGTGGGTATGTCTCCCCCTATATTCTCTGCAAGATGAACAATATGCTACCACTAAAATCTGCTTATGTTTCAAATGGTATTGCTAAACCAGAACATAGATCAACTACTCAAGAATGATCTTCTCTTCCTATGATAATCATTGGACCTGTCCATGCATCAAATTTGTTCCAAACCATACATAATGAAGAAAAATATATGTCAACAATGAATAGAGAATCATGAACAAAACATCAACCATGTACATCATGTGCCATACTGTGTCCCAACCATGCACAAAACCCATGTACATCAACCATGTACATCAATACCATACAATATACCATAAGATATCATCAATGAAGTGTATCAACCATATTGCAAGAACATGTGCCAACTATGTACCAACCATATGCCTCAAATGAGTGTCATATGACTCATGATATGCCTCTACCATGAACAAGTGCCACAACCATGTATCTCAACCATCAATATATCAACCAAGCATCTCAACTATACCATCCTATACATCATGTACCAAAGAAAGTGCATCAACCATATATCAAGCTATGAATCATCAATGATATACAACATAACCACCTCATCAACTCATCAACTACATGTCCCAATATGTAGCTCAACCACATGTCAAATGCATGCACCAAGACATCCAACAAATATGCCTCTCTAAACATGTACCAAGAGTGTTCATCAATAGATCAATGATATATCTATAGATAACATCATATAATCATGATATATCAAATAAACAAAGTGTCATAACTTCACTGACATAAACAACACTATTCCTCAATAGATAATGTCTCAATACACATTCTAGGATTAGTACCATGCATCAATATAAGCATCAAGAATATGCTTCAACACTCAACCAAATATTATCACCATATATTCATGAAACACACATAAGAATATGAAACCTGAAGCAAACCATTGTAGACCTTACATAAACAAAGTTAGATAATCAAACCATGCTGCAACTCATATGTACACTCCTCTTCTTGAGGATTTTTCCATAGGTACGCGACATGTTCCACAGAAAGCTCGCATATGTACATGACCTTTCTATAGGTCACCTTGTGTATGCACATGACTTATCCCACAAGATCTTGCATATGTTTTAGAAAATGTCAAGATTTATCTTTCCTCATGGCTGCCATTCTGTTCTGGTTGTACATTATTCTTCATCCACTTCTGAGAGTATCTTGTTCTCTGAGTACTAGTTCTTTCAGTTTCGATTATTTCAACCTTATCTTCCTTCCTATATTCATGTGTTCTTCTTGGCATGCTATATGAAGCACTCTTCATGGACTGTCTTCATTTGTTCCAACAATCCTGAGATTTGTGGCCAAGCCCACTGCAGTTGTAGCATGTCATGGTGTGACAATGAGAAGCAGTGTGTCCCACTTGATTACATCTCCAACACCTTAGGGTTTTATGAAACCTTCCATTATCTTTCCTTGCATAATGTATGAAATCCAAAGCTTTGTGAACATATTCATTACATGAGTAGCAATGACCATGAAAAACATGTTCATACCTTTTCTTTGGTGTCCACCATGAAGGTGTCTCTCTTATAAATTTGATTTGAGGTGTAAAGATGGCTTCTTGATGTCTTCCTTGCTTTGTTATTTTGAAAATTTCCGTTCTTTGTGTAGATGGTTGATTTGAAACATTTCCTCCACCTTTTGAGCATAAAGGACTTACCTCATGCTTCTTAGAAGTGTTATCTTCAAAATGTATAGCTTCCTTGTTGTATCCAAGACCTAACTTATCATTTGGAGATCTTTGGCCATCTAGGATTTCATCCAGAATTGTTGAGTTGTTCATGAACCTTTTTTAATTTTTTTTTTCTTTCTAAGATCAACAACTTCAGCTTCCAACTTATGGCATGACTCTTATTTTTCATTTATTTGATTCTTCAATAGTTCCTCTATCCTTTTGACTTCTTCAATTTTGGTCTTAAGATTGACATTAACTTCAAGACTTTTGTTAAGCTCATCATTTACCTTCTTCTTTTCTTCTGCTTGATTAATTATTTCATTCTTTAGTCTTTTGATCTCTTCTTCTTTTTCTTTTAATTGAGTCATTTTACTTTCTTCTTGTTCTTTGAGAATTTTCTTTACTTCAATGGTATGATTTGGGTACTTTTCTAGGACTTCATTAATGCGCTTTTCAAGATACTCAAAAGAAATTGAATAATGTCATATTTCCATGCTAACATCACCTAACTCAAATAAAAAAAAATCTTTAAACTTCAACAACTCTTCTTCTTCATCTACACAAACTTCAACTATATCTTCTTCTTCATTTGTAAGAGAACATTCAACTTCACTGGGAGTATTATCATTAGAATATTTTGGAGAGTGTTTACCTTCATTTTCCTTGATGGAATTGTCTTCTTTTTCTTGATATACCTTTTTCTAGATTCAGCGATAGATCCTTGGTGGAAGTACATTGTCCCATGTTTTCTTTAACAGAACTTGAGAGTCCATTGAAAATGGTCTTGAGAGCTAATGCAACATTCTTATTTTCTTCCTTTTGAGAACTTCCATTCATACTTAGTTTCTTGCATGTAAATATATCTCAATGACATATATTAACAATAAAGAGTTATGCAACATCACAATAAAGAACACAAGGAACACCAGATATATGTATAATTTTCTTTTGTATTACGGACTACAATCCTTGGGTTTTTCCAGCACCAACTGAAATAGAGAACCAAATCCAAGAGATCACCAAGTCTCAATGCAAGACCCAGCCTGCGTATCTCAGCACCAACTGATATGTGAGGAATTCAACCCTCAATTACAAAACCCATCTTGTAGACAAAAAGCAATCTATCAAACTATACCAATAGTCACAAGTGCATCAACTATGCACAACCTGTAACTAAAACTTGTCACCTCAACCTCTCTCATGAATATCATCATCCAAATATGATCTACTCACAAATATCAATCATCAAGTAAACTCTCAACCATATGCACAATATCACCAAGTTAGCCAACAAGATACCTCTATCAATACACCATACTCTCCATAAATCAAATACCATAAACCCTTACACAAGACCAAGTGCCAAACCTGTAACTAAGTAACAGACCTAGTGTATGTGATCACAGACCTGCAAACCTTCCTTAACTTCAAGAACAACAGACTAGCATTTTCATCAAACTTTACTTTAGTCTCACATGACTAATTTTGGATTAGTCAACAACCCTAACTTTCAACAATAATAACTATATACCTGTAATGAATAAAGATATGAAAATGGCACAAAATGTTCTTTAGTGTATTTTCTACAATTCCTCTAGGTTTCACTACTTGAAACCTCCCACAAAAAGAGTTATAACAAAAATGGCAGACCTTGCTGAATTATGTCTTATTCTAGAGATTGAACTTGTAGAGCATTCCACGCACGTAATATTTTCTGTGTGGATCTAAAAACTGTACACAACCTACTACATACTGAAATTTAACCAATGCAATTGGTATTACTTAATTGTGATCTTTCATGAAGAATTTATGATGTTTTTACCTGGAACACTTGTTTTAGACTAGTTTCAGGGCTAGCCACAAACCCTATCTTCCACAGAGTGTAACTCCCAAACTAAAACGACCCACAAGTGGAAATTTTTATCACAGTTACTTGGATATGTTTTCTCAACAACCTCCTTATTTTTATATATGAATCATTCTTTAAACAAATGTATTTTGAAAATGGTGAGATGACCTGTAAATAACATACCTTAGAAATCATCATCAAAAGACTTTATCCTCCCTTGAATTTAGGCCTTCTTTACTTCACCTTCCCTATGAAATTATTCTTATATCTCCTTTGGTTACCTCATTCACTTGTAGATATTCAATATTCTCAATGGAATACTAATGGGATACCCTTTCTCTCTTATTTATACTATCCAAGTAGCTTCCTCTACAAGAATCCACTTAACCACTTTGTCCACTTAGCCACTTTGTCCACTTAACCAACTTTTTCCACTTATCCACTTTGTCCACTTAACTATTTTGTCCACTTAACCACTTTATCTACAAATAGTAAAATCTCCACTTCTAGTTGCAACTAATTTATTTTTAATTGTTTTATTGTTGCAACCACTTAACCCTTGACTAACCACTTTGACTGATCAACTTCTTCTAGGATCATATAGAATACTTTGACTTCTTTGACCTTCTAGGGGATTCTAGATAACTCATGAGGGTTCTCCAAATTCACATGGTCATAACTCTCTAACCGTGAGGAGTTATGTGATGTTCCACATATCACCGGAAACGACATGGCATATACTATCCATATGGGATAGTTTCTTCTACAAATTCATTGATTTTCATTACATTATTCCTTAATCAAAATTTATGTTACATATAAATACCCTTGTGGACAAGTGGATTCTCTCTTGGATACTAGACCCCTATGACCAACACAGAAAAGTGCTATTGTGGACATTGACTTTCCTTTTCATGAAGATAAACTATCCAAAGAAGAAGAAGGAAGAAGAGTAAATACTTTTTTACCGATGTTTGTCCTTGCTCGATCTAGGATGATCTTGATCTCCAAGTTATTCAAAAGGTCCTGCAATACAATGAGCAACAACAATGAGACATACTTCCTACTCTACCATGATTAGCTTCATAATGGATCTATGAAAGAAACAATTTCATGAAATGTACACAAAATTTAAAGGAAAGAGGCCAAACATAGATTTATATTAATGAAAACGAAGTGATATGCTTACATCCATGGATGTAGGTGTAATAGCTTCACCAAGCTCCCTTTGTCCAGACCCTTGCTCAAATAATCCACACAGAATGTTGATGCTTCAATGATATCTCCCTTATGAGATCATAAGTTTGATGCTTCACAATGTCTCCATATCAATACCACTCATGAGATCATAAGTTTGGTATCTCTCAATCTCTATATGTGTTTTTACCATGAGAAGGCCTCCTTATATAGGATTGGAGAGGCCTAACCACTTAAGATATTCTTGGTATAAGTTGAGGATTCTTCTCCTTTAGTTGTGGATCTTCCCCAATGGAATCGCCAATTTCTATTACAGAGAAATCCCCTTGCAGACAAGTGGATTCTTTGTTGGATACTAGACCCCTATGAACAAGACAAAAAAGTGCTATTGTGGACACTGACTTTCCTTTTCATGAAGCTAAACTATCCAAAGAAGAAGAAGGAAGAAGAGTAAATACCTTTTTACCGACGTTTGTCCTTGCTCGATCCAGGATGATATTGATCTCCAAGTTCTTCAGAAGGTCCTGCAATACAATGAGCAACAACAATGAGACATACTTCCTACTCTACCATGATTAGCTTCATAATGGATCTATGAAAGAAACAATTTCATGAAATGTACACAAAATTTAAAGGAAAGAGGCCAAACATAGATTTATATTAATGAAAACGAAGTGATATGCTTACATCCATGGATGTAGGTGTAATAGCTTCACCAAGCTCCCTTTGTCCAGACCCTTGCTCAAATAATCCACACAGAATGTTGATGCTTCAATGATATCTCCCTTATGAGATCATAAGTTTGATGCTTCACAATGTCTCCATATCAATACCACTCATGAGATCATAAGTTTGGTATCTCTCAATCTCTATATGTGTTTTTACCATGAGAAGGCCTCCTTATATAGGATTGGAGAGGCCTAACCACTTAAGATATTCTTGGTATAAGTTGAGGATTCTTCTCCTTTAGTTGTGGATCTTCCCCAATGGAATCGCCAATTTCTATTACAGAGAAATCCCCTTGCAGACAAGTGGATTCTTTGTTGGATACTAGACCCCTATGAACAAGACAAAAAAGTGCTATTGTGGACACTGACTTTCCTTTTCATGAAGCTAAACTATCCAAAGAAGAAGAAGGAAGAAGAGTAAATACCTTTTTAACGACGTTTGTCCTTGCTCGATCCAGGCTGATCTTGATCTCCAAGTCCTTCAGAAGGTCATGTTAATACAATGAGTAACAACAACGATACTTCCTACTCTACCATGATTAGATTCATAATGGATCTATGAAAGAAACAAGTTCATGAAACATACACAAACTTTAAAGTAAACGATCCAAGCATAGATTTATATTAATGAGAACAAAGTGGTGCTTACAACCATGGATGTAGGTGCAATAGCTTCACCAAGCTCCCTTTGTCCAGACCCTTGCTCAAAAGTTCCGCGATCAGAATGAAAGTAACTTTAACTGATAAATCTCCCTTATGAGATCATACATTTGATGCCTCTAAACTACCATATCTATTTCACCATGAGAAGGCCTCCTTATATAAGCTTGGAGAGACCTAACCACCTTAGCGATTCTTGGAATAGGTTGAGGATATTTCTCCTTCAGTTGTGGATCTTCCTTAAGATGTATCCTTGACCTCAGATTCGAATCCAACCAACTCCAGAGATGAGGGGGATTTATCCCTGATTTTCCTCAACAACCCAAAATTTGTTGAAAAAAGCCAGTGCTCACCAAAAAGGGTGCACAGAGCATTGCAACACTCCCCCAAATAAGGTCAAGGAGCATCAGTGCTCCCTGATAGAGGGTAGGGGAGTGCTGCCTTCCAAAAATCATTTTTAAGTGGTTTTCTTCATGGAAAATTCTTTGTACTCATCATCAGATGATTTCTCCTTCTTAAACCAGTCTTTGAAGGTGTCTTAAGTGTCCTTATGATGTCATTAGAGACATGACATATTAAATATGGTAGTATGATGTTTGTGACACTTGCGACCAAAATATGACACTTGCTACACTTGCAATGATGACAATAGGTCATCATTGAAGTGAGTAATTTTGAGGTGTAATAGATTGCCCCCCAAAGTGCGAAGTTAGAAGACGAGAACTGATGACTAAAGTACTTTGTTGACTTTTTCAATAAAGGGTAAGGAATTGGAGAACCTGATAGAAGCTACACAAAACCATCAAACAAATATTATGACATGTTTCAAACCCAAGGCAGGCATACCTATGATTGAGTGATAAAGAATTTCAAGGTATGGCCGCCATGAAATACATTGCGGATCCATAATTATATTGACAAAATGGTATAGCCATTGATGATACAATGTGGATCTATACTCCTATGACCTGAACTGATTGTAGCCATGAAGAATACATAGTGGATCTATGAGATGAAAATACATAGACACAGACCAATACAAAGTGGATCTATGTGACAGTATATGTGTCAATGTTCAAAAGACACTCCGTCGCAACTTGGGCAAGGTACATATAAGAGTGATGACTCAACCCAGGGTCTTCTTACTGATCCTGATGTAGTATGAATCTAACCATGTGAATAGATGTCCTGATGTTGAACATGGTAGAAACCACTTTATTACCAACCAATGAGATAAACCGTTAACAAGTGCGAGGGAGATCACCATTGATGTCAATGATTCCCAAGGTACTCTAGTACATTCCAACAAATGTGAATGGATGAGTTGAAGTCAAACATCTATGTAATCTCCCGATTAGGGGTCAATGATGTAAACCCACTGTCGGAAGCGAGGAGGCCTGCTATTGAGGCATGCAGGTCCCAAGGTACTAACTGGTTTCTAAGTCTAGCTCCTAGATAATGTGCTAAAGTCGACACGAATAGACTTGTCAAAGGAGGGCCTTGATGTATCCCCCATCAATGACACAAAACTAACACAAAGATGTAATTGGTGGATCAAGTGAACATGGGCTGACACAAGTATTGAAACAAGAATTTGTGATGGTTTACGCTTGAGGAAAATATTTCCCTTGAACACTGAGGCATAACAATAGAAAAATGACACGGACCAAAAATTAATTATGTAGTGGATACTGTGACTTTCTTCGGGTGACCCAAAGGAGTAAGGAAACTCAAAGGATTGGTTCAGTGCAGAGGTTCGACGGATTAAATGCATGCAAAGATAAAATGCCATGTTCAAGGGCGACTGTAAGGATTACTAGTAAAGTTCTCAAAAACTGCTTGGCTTGCTTCCTTCAAAGNTGAATCTAATCATGGTAGAGTAGGAAGTATGTCTCATTGTTTTTTCTCATTGTATTGCAAGACCTTCTGAAGAACTTGGAGATCAAGATCCACCTGGATTGAGCAAGGACAAACGTCAGTAAAAAGGTATTTACTCTTCTTCCTTCTTCTTCTTTGGATAGTTTAGCTTCATGAAAAGTAAATTCAGTGTCCACACTATCACTTTTCTATCTTGGTCATAGGGGTCTATTATCCAAGAGAGAATCCACTTATATGCAAGGGGATTTCTCTGTAACAGAAGTTGATGATTCCCCAGTGGAGTCGCCAATTTCTGTTACAGAGAAATCTCCTTGTGGACAAGTGGATTCTCTCTTGGATACTAGACCCCTATGACCAAGACAAAAAATTTATATTGTGGACACTAAATTTCCTTTTCATGAAGCTAAACTATCCAAAGAAGAAGAAGGAATAAGATTAAATACCTTTTTACCGACATTTGTCCTTGCTCGATCCAGGCTGATCTTGATCTCCAAGTTCTTTAGAAGGTCATGCAATACAATGAGAAACAACAATGATACATACTTCCTACTCTACCACGATTATCTTCATAATGGATCTATGAAAGAAACAAGTTCATGAAATGTACACAAACTTTAAAGGAAACATGCCAAGAATAGATTTATATTAATGAAAACAAAATGAGATGCTTACAGCCATGGATGTAGGTGCAACAACTTCACCAAGCTCTCTTCTTCCAGACCCTTTCTCAAATAATCCACACATAGATTTTTTATGCTTCAATGATATCACCCCTATGAGATCATAAGTTTGATGCTTCACAATGTCTCCATATATACCACTCATGAGATCATAAGTTTGGTATCTATACTTCTCCATATCTTTTTACCATGAAGAGGCCTCCTTATATAATCTTGGAGAGACCCAAACACCTAATATATTTTTGGGATAAGTTGAGAATTCTTCTCCTTTAGTTGTGGATCTTCCCTAAGTTCGAGCCTTGACCTCAGATCCGAATCCAACCAACTCCAAATATGAAGGGATTCTTCTCTGATTTCTCTCAACAATCCAAAGATTCTCTCAAAAAAGGTCAGCGCTCCCTCATAATGGGGCATAGAGTGTTGGAACGCTCCCCCAAAAGAGGTCATAGAGCATTGGAACTCCCTAAAAATGTATAGGGGAGCACTGCCTTCCAAAATTGATTTTTTAGTGGTTTTCTCAGTGGGAAAATATTTGTACTCTTTGTCAAATGACTTCTCCTCTTCAAAACTAGTCTTTTGATGTGTCTTGTAAGTGTTCTTGATAATGTCATCCAAGACAGAACATAGGCAAGATGATAGTATGATATTTGTGACACTTGTGGGCGAAATGCGACACTTACGACATTCGGTAATGATGACACTAGGCCATCATCGCAATGAGTAATTTTGATGTGTAACAGATTTCCCCCGAAAGTGTAAAGTTAGAAGACGAGAGCTGATGACTGAAGTGCTTTGCAGAGTTTTTCAAGCAAGGGTACAAACTCAAAGAACCTGATAGAAGCTGCACACAACCATCAAACAAATGTTATGACATGTTTCAAACCCAAGGCAGGCATACCTATGCTTGAGTGATAAAGACTTTCAAGGTATGGCCTCCATAAAATACACTGAGGATCCATAATTATATTGATGAAAAGGTATAGCCACTGAAGATACAATGTGGATATATACTTCTATGACCTGAACTGATCATAGCCATGAAGAATACACAGTGGATCTACAATATGACAAGACATAGCCACGACCAATACAAAGTGGATCTATGTGACGGTATATGTGTCAACGTTCAAAAGAAACTATGTCACAACCTGGGAAAAGTACATATAAGAGTGATGACTCAACCCAGGGTCTTCTTACCGATCCCAATGAAGTATGAATCAAACCATGTGAATAGATGTCCTGATGTCGAACATGGAAGGAACCACTTGATTGTCGATCAATGAGGTAAACTATTAACAAGCACGAGGGAAATCACCATTGATGTCAATGATTCCCAAGGTACTCTAGTACATTCCAATGAATGTGAATGGATGAGATGAAGTCTAACATCTGTGGAATCATCCGATCAGAGGTCAATGATGTAAACCCACTATTGGACACGATGAGGCTTGCCATTGAGGCATGCAGGTCCCAAGGTACTAACTGGTTTCTAAGTCTAGCTCCTGGATAATGCATTGAAGTCGACAGGAATAGACTTGTCGAGGGAGGTCTTTGGTGTATCCCCCATCAACGACACAAAAATAACACATAGATGTAATTGGTGGATCAAATGAACATGGACTAACATGGGTATTGAAACAAGAATTTGTGATGGTTGACTCTTGAGGCAGATACTTCCCTTGAACATTGAGGCATGACAACAGAAACTTGACAAGGAAAAAAACTTGATAATGCAGTGGATACTGTGACTTTCATCGGGTGACCCAAGGAGTAAGGAAAATCAAAGGATTGGTTCAGTGCAGAGGTTAGGAAAATAAAAATGTGTGCAAAGATAAAATTTCGTGTTTAAGGGAGACTGTAAGAATTACTAGTAATGTTCTCAAAAAGCTACTTGGCTTGCTTCCTTCAATTTTTCCCCCATCCAGATAGATGAGTACCTCTTTTTAATTTAATGAGCCCAAGGAGGGTAACACATGCTCGATATAACTCACCTTTGGTAAGTCCCTCTTCGTTTTTTTAACGAACTGGAAGAAGTAAGGGTTAGGTCCTGTATGGGCCCTTCAATGTATGATTCTTTTAACAAGTCTAGAGAAGGTAAACTCGGTGATTTTTCATGTTTAGAGAGTCTGAAAAGAACTTAAAGACGACTCCAAAGTTGTCCTTTTTTGTAATGTTAGTCTCGCGAGGCCGAAAAAGAGATAACTTATCACTCGAAAGACACCCTTTCAAACCTTTTAACGAGTGGGAAAGGAAGCAAGATCACTCGACAATATTTTCATGTTTAGAGAGTCTGAAAAGAGCTTAAAGACGACTCTAGGGGGTTCCTTTTTTGTGTATCCATGCGAGTCCAAAAAAGAGATAAAAGTATACTCAGTTACATTCTCATGTTTTTTCGAGCGTGAGAAGGAACTAAGACCATGCTCGGTATGCCCCCAGCTTGAAAACTAGTGGCTTAACTCCAGAATCATCATCAAAGGCTAGAGACATGCCCCCCAAGCTTCAATTCATTCACCGACTTTGAGGTTGTCACCAATTTATGTACTAGATGGAGAAAAAGGATAAGGTTGGATGAAATGAAGGTTCAAATATGAGACCTAATGAAAGACTCGACTCGACATCTACGAGATTTGGCGAAAGACTCGACCTAACGGGAGAGGTGATTGTTTCATTTTTTAATGAGCTTGACATAGGAAAAGAACTATGCTCCAGTCTCCAGGTTCAATCCCCAGATTTCTGTTTCATTTTTTAACGAGCTTGTTATAGAGAGGAAAATTATGCTCAAGGCCTCTGTTTTATTTTTAATGAGATTTCCACAGAGCGGGAAACTATGCTCATGAATTCTATTTCATTTTTAATGAGCTTGCGATAGAGAAGAGAAACTATTCTCATAGCCTCTGTTTCATTTTTTAATGAGATTTCCACAGAGAAGAAAAACTATGCTCGTGGCTTCTATTTCATTTTTTAACAAGCTTGCCACAGAGAAGCGAAAACTATGCTCGTAGCTTATGTTTCATTTTTTAATTAGCTTGCCATAGAGAAGCGAAACTATGCTCATAGCCTTTGTTTCATTTTTTAATGAGCTTGCCACAGAGAGGAAAACTATGCTCTTAGAATCTTCTTGATCATGGCTTCCAAGAGGATAACGCTCTGGAAGGACACCATGTCAAGGGTGTTAGGGTCCTAACCCGCACATAGGTAGATTAATATATTCGGATGTAATAAAGGTCAATATTAATAAGGTCTTTCAATAAAATTGAATAAGGCAGATGTAAGAAGACCTAATAGAAGCTTCCACTTCTAGAAGGATCTTCCTCTAGATGCTTCTCTTGATAGACATATTTAGTATAAATAAGGGTCAAGGGTATGAAAACCCTAGCTTGGAGATTATTGTAATAGAGCATTGCTCGATTGGAGGTTGCCCCTTCGAAGAGGTCGGTGAACATTTCTTTCTGAATCAAAGTGTTATTTCTGTCGTTGCTCTTATATCATTTCTGTGTTATTGTGTGGATATATTACTGTTATTCTTCCATTTCTAGCATTTTATTTATGTTCTGCATATTTATTATATCTGGTATCTTGCAAAGGGACAAAACTTGGTCATGGCTTCCAAGGGATCTTCACTAGATGGAAGAAGAATGCTTTGGAAGCAACATATGTCGATGTCCGCGACAGGGGTAAGGACATTAGGCTCCAATATCCCTATCGAAGAGATCACCATGTCAACTACTGGATCTAAATCATCAGGAGTTAAAGTCATGGGAGACAACGCCACTTAATTGACCTGTGGCAGAGGTGATACCATCTGCATATAAGACCTGTTTAGGGAGGTCATTGGGTTGGTAATCAAGTCAGGACCAATGCATGAAATTTGATCAATAGTCACCATTATTCCATCATGCAGGAAAGATATGACATGAAAAAGAGTGGATACAATAGCTTTCATGGCATAGACATAATCTCGCCCAAGCAATAAATCAAAATCCAAGGGGTCTTGGAATACCATGACATCAACAAAGATAGTTTTCCCTCCCAAAGTTAGGGGAAACTGGTGAAGGATCCCTAAAGGGTGATTGGTTCTTCTGTTAAAAGTGAACAAAGTCTGGGTAACCGACACAAGCTGAGGATAACCCAAAGCTTTCCAAGCAATAGAGGAAAAAATACTAACGGACAAACCTTCGTCTATCGGTGTTTGAGGAACGACCCAACCAATAACCTTTACTGCAATCTTGAAAGGAATGTGAGAGGGAAGACAAGGTCTAGTTAGCACACCCCAATCAAAAAGTATGGCCTCATTACTTGGAGGGGGTTTCGCAGGAGAAGGAGGAATTCCCCCCAGCATGGTAGATTATGTATCAACGAGAAAAACGTGGGAAGAATCAGTTTTTTTCTCTAGAGGGAGAGTAGGGTTGATTGATGATGGGATCAGATCGATCACATTTGTACTCTTTAGAGGAAGAGTGGGATTGACCGATGAAGTAACCAGAACAATGACTTTCACACTCTTCAGATGAAGGGTGGGACTAATCATGGAAAGAACTGGATCAGTCACTTTGACACTCTTTGGAGGAAGAGTGGGATTGACCGATGGCCGAAACAAAATGACCACTTTGGCACTCTTCAAGGGAGGAGTGGGATTGACCGATGATGCAACCGGATTGACCACTTTGGCACTCCTCAATGGAGGAGTGGGATCGATCGATGGTGGAACTAGATCGACCACTTTGGCACTTATCAGAGGAGGAGTGGGATTGACCGATGAAGTAACCGGAGAAACCACTTTGGCACTTCTCAATGGAGGAGTGGGATTGATCGATAATGACATCAAATCGACCACTTGGGTTTCATTCTCCAAGGAGAGAATGGGATCGATAGGTGGAAATGGATCGACCGTTTGGGTTAGTGGTTCAACCGAGGATGAAACTAGATTGACCACCTGATCAACCGGATTGATCGAGGATGGAACCGGATTTACCAGTTCATCAACTAACGATGGGTTGGGAGAAATATTACTATAACCGATTGGAAGTTGAAGCTTTTTAAAAAGATAAGAATCTTTGTCCATACAAGGACAAAGGTGAGAATAATGATCACCTTCGCATAACATACAAGGAAATTTGACAGTTGTCTTATTCTTACCAACCTTAACGTCGCTAGCTGACGGGGCATCACCACCATGTCTAGTAGAGGTCGATGACGTGGAGGACCATATTTCTAAGATCTTGGGAAGACCATGGAAATCCCTCAGAAAGTGGTCACCCTTAAAAATATTGTAAGAGAATTTGGGTTTCAGATTCTTCATTTTAATCTTGTTGACCTCATCAACACTCCCAGTACTATTAACAGTAGCTGGTTTCTTAGATCCAACATCTAATGTAGTTGAAGGCTTGGTCCTTTTCGGGTTCTTCTTCCTCTTCTCTTTATGTTTCTTCTTCCTCTTATCAACTTGGCTACTTGCTTTAGAGATTTCACTAGGCGAAGAAGGAGAAAAGGAAGGAGACTTAAAGGGTGAATAAGGAGAAAAGTTGACATGATGTTGATGTGTGGGTGGTGTACTGACATATGAAGTATTAGGTGCAGCTAAAGCACTGGGAGGATTTGAGATCACCAGAGTGGGGAATAACCAAACCGGTAATCCGATGGTGAGTCCCAGAAGACTTAGTGTGTAAATGTACGGAGGACCAAAATTCCCAAAAGAAGGAAAAGTGAAAGGTTCCCTGGGACAAGGGGTTCCTCCATTGGTACTCCTAGGATTTGTTTTCATTAACACTAACTTGAACTAAGGTCTACTAAGTAAAACAAAAACACATGCTATGAATCTAAAAGCAAATAATCAAACAAAACTTCCCACAATGAAACCACTAGTTGGTGATGAAATCCAACATCGCGAGATCAATATAGGAAGGGGCGGGGATAGTTCGGGTGGATCAGTTACGTTGGTGACCTACTTAATGGACTTATGCCTTGGTGCAAGCTTCCACACAGTAAATGTGCATTTACCCTCCAAGGAGCGTGAGTGAGTTTG